>PVKE010000260.1:0-44754 GCA_004027555.1 Craseonycteris thonglongyai | reverse complement strand
ACAGGGGACTGGGAGAGGGGCTGGGCTGGGAGCTGGAAAGACAGGAAGGGGAGGGGAAGCGAGCGGGGTGGGAGAAAGGGACTGGGGGGGGGGGTGCTTCCTGGGGATGAGACAAAGAGGTTTCTGGTACCACTTCCACGTGGGAAGCCCTCCATTCCCAGAGCGCCTGCCTGTCACAGCCCTTCTCTCAGGGAGTGGTCGGCAGGCCAGCCCCAGCTCGGAGCTGGGGAAGGGGGCTTGTGGGGGAGAGGGGAGGCCATTCAAGGGGGGTGGAAGGCTCCGAGGGTGGGCACCCTCACGGGCTCCATGCTGCCATTTATGTCTCCGGGGCCCCACGTCGGATCTTGTCACTACCACCACGGTGACTGCTTATTTTGGGGTGTTGCATTCTGGCAGAGTGAGAAGCTGTTTGCAGCCATCTAAACCCCTGTCAGCTGTCAGTGCCTCCCCAGGCCCCTGCGTCACTGGCTCCCACCTCCTCACCTCCTGCCCCCTCAGCATCTGCCCTTCCGCAGCCTTTTGGGTGTGAAGCTGCTGTTCTCATCCGGGACCCTGTGCCCCTTCTTCAGAGCCAGAGGCCTCGACTCCCTTCCCCTGGGACGACTCTGTACCAGCCACTCAGCCCTATGGGCTGGCACCCTGGCTCCTGCCCTCATGGGTCTCCTCTTCACGTCACTGGCTGGCTGCAGGGATGAGAACTTCGTTTCTGAGCCTCGGTGCTCCAGAGCGGTAGCCCAGAGGCCTTGCCAATGCTCCCTTGGTGAATGGATCCTTTTTGGCTCCAGGCGCCTCAGCCTTCCGGATCGGTACCAGGTCCTGGCCTCGCTCCACTCCCTCCCCTGCTCACGCCTGGTCATCTCGCCTTGACTCTGAACAGCCTCCCCTGCCCCTCCCAAGAGGAGCCCCAACCTGGAGCCCCGGAGAGGAGTTGCAGAGAGCCTGGAACGCTTGTCTTGACCCTGAACAGTCCAACACCCAGAGCCCTGGCTCACCCACCCAGTGCACCTGGGCTCGGTTTCCGGCTCCCTCTACCTAGCGGGCAACACCCCTCCACTCGGTGGTTTCCGTGGATGGTGTGAGGTCTCCCAAAGAAAGCCAGAGAACCCCTCCGGAGGTGCCCCTGTCCATTCGGGGTTCCGCCTGTACTAGCTGCAGGGCCTGAGGCCCCTCCGTTCATGGTTCTGGGCCTCCCAACCCTCACCTGCAAACTGGGGGCCTCAATACTGATCTCACGGGGTGTATGTCATGTTATATTCTCTGCATAGAGACACCTACGAATACAGTGTCTGGCACACAGTAGGTGCTTAATGACAGATGTTCCTGCCTAGCCCTGCTCTACACTCCCCTGCCACTCTAGCAGTTACCTGCTGACTTTAGGGAAATAGAGAAGAGGAAAGACAGGGTGAGCGGAGAGGGTGGGGACGCTGTTAGAGAGGGTTTTCCTCAGCCCTGGTAAGAGTACAGACCCAACATGAAGGCAGAGCGAAAGCTGCTGAAGGCAGACTGGCTGCGATTTGGGTCAGGAGACCTGAAGGAGCTGCTCCCTGGGAAACGGACCTTTCCCCCCTCGGCCCTCCGTGGTGCACCTAGGAAATGCGGGCTTTGCTCTGTGACCACGGAGGTACCCCTGCTCCAGCTCTGCTAGCCTGTGCGCCTTTGCCTGCAGGAGCTGCGGTCCTGGAGAGACCCGGCCTGCAGGGAAGGAGCGGTGATGGAGAGCCCTGAGAAGCAGGGGTGGGGAGGGGACTGTGGAAAGAAGGAAAAGGGCACACACTAGGCAGGGAAGGAGGGAGGGGGAGGGATAGAAAGGCGTGGCTCCCGGCCCCCCTCCCCTTGGCCCTGGAGCCTCCAGCCAGGCCTGGGGGCAGAGAAACCCAGAGCCCCCACCTTCCCCTCCTCCTTGCCTCCAGTGAGAGCCGCAGCCTGAATTATGGATGAGGCTCCTTGGGTTTCAGCCGCTCTGCTCGGCAGTGAGGGCCAGAAATGGCAACAGCGTCCCGGTTCCGCAGCAGCTGTCGTGGAGAGGCCGGAGCCCTGGGGCCTCCTCAAAGCGCCTGCAGGGAACCCCGGCCCCAAGCAGGAGAGGGTGTGGGGGAAGAAGACAGGAGCCCCCCTAATGTGGGCCAATAGGGAGCAGAGGAGTTGTGGATAAAGGAGATGCTGGCTCCTGCCGAACCCTGCCTCCAGGCTAGAAAAGACCCTGGTGCCAGGGGAGTGGCCCCTGACTCTGGAGCACTTGGGGACTGCACGGCCTTCCTGGGGTGCCAAGTCAGCCCCAGACGCTGGGGAAAAGCTCATCCTCCCTAGGGCTGGCGCGGCTTTTGGCTTTCGGAGCTCTCACTCTTGTGAGCTTGTGAGCCTGTGAATAAGGGGTGGGATTAAGGGATCAGAGAAGGATTTGACTTCCTCTAGTGCCAAATCCTTGGGAAAGCCAGCTCAGAGGGTGAAGTTCCCTGGCCAGGCATCAGGAGACCTTTCTGGTCCTTGCCCTGCCAACTACTTTGCTGTGTGACCTTGGGCAAGTCGCTTGCCCTCTCTGAGCCCCAATGGTTTACCTCAGTAGAACAGGAGCTTGAACCAGATGAATCTGGAAGACCTTTCCAGCTCTGGAATCTCCTGTTCTAAGCACCAAACCTCAGCCCCGCAGAAACCCACTCAGGGTTCCCTACCCACTCCAGCACCCCACTCCTGCTGGGTTCGAACCAGGGGTGAGAGACAGGCTTCTCCACCCCACGTGGTTCTGAAAAACTCAGGAGAAAGTAATGGTGAAACGGCGCCCGGGGGAGGGGTGAGAAGGGCCGAGAAACGCGGAGGTGGTGTGAACGAATGGAACAGCCGCCGCTGTGTCACTGAGGATTACATCACACAGCCTACGCACACACGGGGCCGGCACTCACACACACATACACACGCGCACACACACACGGGGACGGCCAGCGGCATACACTTGAACGGTCCTGCATGCTTGTGTGGGGCCTAAAACCCAGGGGCTGGGGTTACCATGCTCACCGGGCGTGGGGCCCCTACTCTGACCCATGTGTCCCCCGTGGGAGAAGGTGCACTGGCGCATCCGTGTCTGGGCCCCACTCAGAGCCCAAGGGTGCCATGTGCACCCTCAGGGCCCAGCAGCTCTTCAGGTCGTGAGCGCCCGGCTCAGATACAGGCGCCCACACACAGCACGTGGGACGCCAGGTATCACACCCAGTCATGGATGGATCCCTCAGGCTGCCCCGGGTCTCTGAACCCAGGGAGCCCCAGAGCTGAGGCCCAGGGGTCCACAGCCTGGTCCCCGTCCCCGGTGCTGTCACAGGCCTGACACACTGCCTGGGGTGGAAGGTGCACAGTGGACGTGTGCCCAGGGAAGGACGGCCCAGCTTTGGGGTGCAGGCTCCTCTTCTCCGCAAGCAAACCTGCCAGAAGGAAAACCCAGGAGGCATCTAGAAGTCATGATCAAGGGTCCAGCTCGTTCTGGCCCAGACCTCAGCTGCAACGAGGGCCGGAAGGCCAGGGGCAGGGATGAAGGAGCTCCCCGCCCCCAGTACAGAAATACGGGGGCCTCCACACACCTCCTTAGCCCCAGGCCCAGGGGCTGCCCCGGACTTGCTCCTCCATCTGCATCATAAGAAGGGGGGACATATCCAACTTTCAAATTTGCTTTGAAAAGAATTGTTTTTCTAAGTGACTTTGAGAAGAGCCTGCGGTGCGGAATGCAGAGTCCCTGGTTCTCACCCAGGAATTCTGATTCGGCACTGGCAGGGCTGAGGAAGCTGCACTCTTCCCAGGACCCCCAACTGATTCTGTTGCAGGTGGTTGGTGGCTCCCGTTAGAGACCCACTGGCCCCTGGCCCCTGCGTGGAATGACTCAGGTTCTCTGAAGCGGAAAGCTGTAGGAAGCAGAGAGAGGGGTCCGTTGTGGTCACCGAAGGCTCCGCAAGGCGTGGTCCCAGGGCAGCCGCAGGGCCATTCTGCACGGGCCTCCATTTCATCCCAGCCGTTCTCAAGTGGGGGTGATTCTGCTCCCCACAGGACATTTAGCAATGTCTGGAGACATTTTGGTTGTCAAATCCAGGGGGAAGGTGTTACTGGCATCTAGTGGGATGCTAGATGCTGCTCACCACCCTAAATATTAATAGAACATCATCTAGGACTACCGCACCCCCCCCCCCAACAAAGAACCTACCCGCCCAACTCTCAATACCAAGGTTGAGAAGCCTGAAGTTAACATGGTCAAACCTACCAGAGCGAAAACGGGAATGAAAAGGCGACCACTCATGAGACAACTTCCAGCATATGGTGCTTTGTACAGTGTCCTCTTGGCATTCTTTACGTTTTAGTCTACCAGGGGCCTCCCAAAGTGGAAGTGGCCGGCGCCTCTTGCGACTCCGAGGTTGCATGCACCCATAGCCCCCCTACCGAGAAGCGCAGGGCTCCAGGCTGTCAGGGTAGCCGTCAGGGGTGGGTGGGCATGTCCCGGACTGGCCCGCCCAGAACAACCTCCACGCCTCTCCTTGCAGGTCCTGCCTCCGCCTGCCTCCTGCTGATGCTTCTGGCCCTGCCCCCCGCAGCCCCTGGCTGCCCCATGCTCTGTACCTGCTACTCGTCCCCGCCCACCGTCAGCTGCCAGGCCAACAACTTCTCCTCGGTGCCACTGTCCCTGCCGCACAGCACCCAGCGACTCTTCCTCCAGAATAACCTCATCCGCACGCTGCGGCCCGGCACCTTCGGGCCTAACCTGCTCACCCTGTGGCTCTTCTCCAACAACCTCTCCACCATCTACCCGGGCACCTTCCGCCACCTGCAGGCCCTGGAGGAGCTGGACCTTGGGGACAACCGGCACCTGCGCTCTCTGGAGCCCGACACGTTCCAGGGCCTGGAGCGGCTGCAGTCGCTGCATCTGTACCGCTGCCAGCTCAGCAGCCTGCCCGGCAACATCTTCCGCGGCCTGGTCAGCCTGCAGTACCTCTACCTCCAGGAGAACAGCCTGCTCCACCTACAGGTGAGCGCCGGCACGCGGGCGCCTCTGTCCCTGGCGGTCCCCTCCTCTCACCCCAGGCCACCCTTCCTGCCTCAGCACCTCTCTCCCGTTCTCTGTTCTTGTTCTAAAAGTATCCCTCTCACGTTCTCCAGGGGCTTTTCTTTCTTTTCTCTCTGCTATCTCCCCTCCCCCAACACACGCACCCCATCAGTCTGTCTGCACCTGTTTGGTTCCCTCCTGCCTCTCTCTCACTCCCCAACCTCCCTTGTGCCCCCCTCTGCCTCTACCTGTCTGTCTGTCCCTTCCTGTCCCTCTCTTGCTAACTTGCCTCCCCCCGTTGTCTTCTTCTGCCTCTTCTGTCTGTCTCCCTTCTCACGCCCACTCCACACATACCCCCATGTCTGTCTGGGTGTTTGTATGTATCTCTCTGTGATCTTCTCCTTACCCCCCTGGGGGGCTCTGCCTTGCCCCTGGCACCCTGGCCTGGAGGCCCTTGGGACTGCTTTTCTCACCCACGCCCACACCCGCCCACCTCAAGTCACAGGGAGGTGGGGCAAGAGAGCAGAGCACAGTAGCTGGGGTCCCACAGAAGGTTCCGCCTCTGTCCAGCTCACTGGGTTATGGGACAAGGGGAAGCCATACCCTTTCTAGAGTCCCATACTCTAAACCTCGTGTCTCAGTGAAAGGGAAGAAGGAAAAGAAAAGGCTAAATAGCTGTTAAGTAGCTGGAAGATGGATGCTCTAAAAACGGAAGGAATAACAGTAATTGCTATTTATTATTACTATTATTGATCTAACTATTGTTTGTTATTGTTAAGCTGGCTGTTTGACAGTTAAACCCTCCCATTCATTCTGTTTCCCCAGGAAGCAATAGCACACCCTCCAAACCACTCTGGGAGGAGGCCCTCCCTGGGCCCCACCGCGGTTGGTTGGACTGAGGCAGGGATATCGAAGCTCCCCTGTCCCCACACAGACCTGGAGGGCGCTCCCTAACTGGTCACCAATGTGCTGATTTGAAAATGAGGTCAGGGTCGATGCTGATAAAGATAGTAAGGATAGCGACAGTAATTGGACAGACGTGTGCTGTGCACCCGCTAGGTGCTAGGTGCTGAGAATCCAGCCGTTACCACACCAGACAGAACTCTGCCTTCACAGAGACAGCATTCTAGTGGGAGAGCCAGGAAGGAAACCACAGCAGTGCCCCTGGGTATACGCAGGAGTACCTCCCAAGCCCCTGGTGGGTCCGAACCCTGTATGTACGGTTTCATGCATACACACCTATGATGAAGTTTCATTCATAAATTAGGCACAATAAGAGATGAGCAACAATAAGTAATGATAGAAGAACAGAACATTTATAACACTGTACTGCAATAAAACTGATGTGAAAGCTTTGGACAGAGATGATTCGCCTGTGCCCATCCCGCGGGCAGGGTGCTGGGTGCTGCCGTCACACTCCTCAGAATGGCATGCACTTTAGAACGTATGAATTGCTTATTTCTGGAATTTTTCCATTTAACGTTTTTAGACCGTGGCTGACTGCGCGTAACTGAAACCATGGAAAGCAAAACTGTGGGCGGGGGTGGGGGCTGTGGCACACAGCATGCTGGAAAAATATGTCATGATTATTGTTGCATCATAACAGTAAGAGCGCCCACATAGTGGGCACACTATGTGTTAGATTCCGTGATAAGGACTTTACAGGTGTCAACTCTGCCATGTACAAGCATGTGACATTTTTAATCCCCTGAGCCTCAGCGTTTCCATCTGTAAAATGGGGGTAGCACCAGCACCCCCCCTCCTAGGGGTTTCACAGGTATAAGTGCATGAATAATTTGTAAAGCGCTCAGAATAGCGTTTGGCACACCATAAGCACTATGTCAATGCTTGTGCAAATACTATTTTAGGAAGAAAACCGGGCCTCATTTACCATTGGCCTCGGTGAAATGGCCCGTCTTGGACCTCATCCTGGAGATGTGGGTCAACTTCGAGGATGATGCTGAGGCCAGGGTGGGCCCAGGACACGGTCTCCCTTTTCTCTCCTTCCTGAATTTGCCTCGTGCCCCACTGGTTTTCAAAGCATGCTCAGCCACTCACTTCATTTCTTTTTTTTTTTTAAGATTATTTTTGTTGTTTGACACAGAGAGAGAGAAGGGGGAGGGCCCAGAGCAGTCTCCATAGTTGTCTGTCATTAGTTGTGACACAGTTTCATTCCACACAGGTGGATGTGGGGCCACGCAGGGTGGGAACCAGGCGCGGGCCTCCCACATGGGAGATGCACCTCAGTTCAGCATATAGGTCCACACAGGCCGGGGCCAGGACTCAATCCCCAGACCCTGGGGCTGAAAAGCCAGCGCTTAACCCACTGAGCCATCCTGGCTTCCCCACTCACCTCATTTACGCTGCGCCGTCAGGAGACAGTCACTGTTCTTCACAGCTGAGGAGCTGAGGTCAAGGGTCCTGAGACCTCGTAGGTATAAGGAAGGGCTCTCCACCGTGCAACCGGGGGCTCCTGTGTTCTCAGCAGCACACACAACAGCCTGGCAGTCAGGACAGTTAGGGGCACTAGGGACATGGAAGTTCCTGAGGATACACAACCAGCAAGAGCTGATGGTACTGGAGTCTGCAGGGGCTGGCGACATTGCAGGCCATTTGCATGGCTCAGAACTCTCCTCCAGGGTCTGCCTGGGCCAAGGGGGATAGCCCACACAAGCCAGGACCGCAGTGTGGCCTCATTTTCCAAGGCATTCCCTTTGGAGTCTACCTGGTGTGAGTTCAAATCCTGGCTCCTATAGGACTTTGGATGAATTACTAAGCCTCTTCCAATCTCCATTTCCTCACCTCTGAATTGGCAAGCGTGCTAGTACTTAATAATACTGACTGATAAGTTTTGTAGGGTTCAGGATTTGACACAGGGCCACCCTCACTCTGTGGGCCCTATCATGATTGTTATTACTAGTAGCACATTATTGCTATTATTACTAGTAGTACAGAAAGTACTACCACTGAGACCCTGACCCCCTTATCACTAGTCATTGTTCAGAATGAGAAATCTGGGGTCAGAGGGCCTGAATTTGAAGCCCTATTTTCTGACTCATTTAACTTCAGGCACATTGCCTGTCCTCTCTGAACCTCAGTTTCCTCATCCTCAAAATGGGAATAGTGGAAATCCCTTCCGCAAAGAACGGCTGGAAAGAGTAAATGAGTGTGTGCATATCAAGCATGTAGTTCAGTGCTGAATAAATCATGTCGTTATGGCTTGATGGTCCCCTGACTCTCAGGCCAGGGCCTAGGGACAGGGGAGGCCGGAGCAAAGGCGACCTCGAGTGGACATTGGGGGTCTTCTGAAATGGGAAGGGTCTGTCCTACACGCCCCTGGCATGAGTGGTACAGGGCTCCCTGGGAAGGCAGTGTTTTTGCAGCTGGCCCTTTATAGAGACAGCCTCAGCCTGTGAACTGCCTGGAGGAACTAGACTGGGAGATGCCACCAGCGGGTGAAGAGACATGAGGGCCGGGTGACATCCACAGGAGCAGGTGTGACCCGGGGTGGGGCCGGGCCGGGCCTTCCCTGGGAGGAGAGCTTTGGGGGAGGCCAGAGGACCACAGCTGTGCAGGCTGAGGAAGGTGGAAGTGGAAATGAGGTGGGTGGGGCTTCTTGGGGACTGTCCTGTGCATGCCAGGCACTGTGCCAGGTGGGGTCGTGGCCTCAGCAGGTATTTACCGACAACCTACTATGTGCCAAGCAGTGGTCTGGGTGCCAGGGACTCAGCAGTGAATGAGAAAAGTGTCCCTGCTGTCCTAGAGCAAACTTCCTACTTGAGCGGAGCCAGGTGATCCGCCGGCATAGCAGCCTGTGCGGTGATGCAAAGGAGCAGTCCCTGTGCTCAGCCAGCTCCGAGTTTGAACGCCAGCCCCTCGTCTGATTTGTTCTGTGCCTTTGGGCAAGTTATTTAACCACCTTAAGCCTCAATGGATCCATCCATAAAATGGGGGACATGATCTGTACCTTGGGGGGAAGGGGTTGTGAGCTAGAAAGACATGAAAGGGCTCCACTTGATATCTAGTTTGGAGTAAGCATCATTCCCCACATTGAACCACCTAGAACACTGAGGCTCAGTGAAGTTAAGCCACCAGCCCAAGGTCACCCAACTGGTAAGGGGCACAGCCTAGAAGTGGCCCAGCTCTGTGTGACTCTAGTGCAGCTGCTCAGAGCCTGTCTCCAGAGCTCACACATGCATTCCCCTGCACATTAGCTGTTGAACCCTAGGCAAGTCGCTTGCCTTCTCTGAGCCTCCCTCTCCTCATCTCTGAAAGGGGGGTAGTAGCGTCATCTGCTTCATAGGGTTGTGATGGTCAGGTTACGGCATGGGACACACGTGGTACAGACCTTGGCCCATGGTTAAAACTCCGTCATTCGGCTGCTGGCTGATACAGGCCATGACAGTGACACCCGGCATAGATTGGTGAGCACTGTGAATAGGGGTGCCTGGAATAACGGAGACACTCAATACAGCTTTGTTGAATGAACGAGGTACATTCTAGAATTCACTCATAAATATCAGATGAGGATGGATCTCAATGATCAACTATCTCAAACCCCTTGTTTCATAGATTAAAAACAAAAACAAAACTGAGATTCAGAGGTGCCTGAAGCCGCCCAAGGTCACATAGCCCAGCAGCTAGTGCCAAAGCCTGGGAGGCTGGGAGGAGGCAAGGTTAAGGTTAACCGGATGCTGTCCGGGGCAGGGGGCAGGGATGCTGTGTGAGATTCCATATGGATGCAGAAAGCTGTGAACTGGCTGGGGGAGGTGAGGGAGATGTGGTTTTGGAAATGGAAGATGACTTGAGCAGCCGCTCTCAGCCCAAAGGGAGGGGGCGATGGGGCGAGTGGTGGGGGAGGGTGAGGACTGTGAAAGTCAAGAGCTTATTAATGCACAGAGAACGGGGGTTTTAATGGTGCAAAGAGGACGGATTTGAGAGCTACAGCCCAGGAAGTGGCAGCAGGATCTGGCAACAGCTTGGAAGGGGGAGGGGGAAATGGACCCCCCTGAGGCTGAGAGAGGAAAGGGGCAGGACTTATACAGAGGGAAAAAAGGAGGGGAGGAGAGGTTGGAATCAAGCAATTCTGTCACCCAAAATGGGGGGCGGGGCTGTGGGCCAGAGGTGCCTGAATTCCTTAGGGGCTCAGAACCTTTGGTCTGCCCTTCCTGACCTCCCAACATCCCAAAGCACCATTACCTGTGCTGCCTATGGACCCCCTCCCCCCAGTTAGACCCCCTGACCAGGTATCTCTGGGCGTGTCCTACTCTTATGGACACGTCATAAAAACCAGAAACCCTAACTAGGTGTTTAAACAGAAGGGACTCAGAGCCCAGTTCCTGGGTAGGTCAGGAAGAGAAGGACAGGGCACAGGGCCAAGGTGGGCCAGGCCATGGCCACAGTGGTGCAGGAGCCCACCGCAGACCTGAGCTGGGCAGAGGGGCTGGGGGGGGGCACAGGGGGCCCAGAACGCGGGTGTCAGGCTTGGTCGAGAAGGTTGAGGGGGACGGATCTCAGTGTGGCCAAGAGGAAGGTTCTTGGCAGGCTCAGTTCCTGCAGCGAAGAGGGCGGAAGCCAGATGGGAGGGGGCGAGAACACGCGGGAGCACAGGAAGGTGGTGGAGGCTGTGGGTGTGGGCTGGGAGTCAGCGCCCTCCCCCCACCTGAGAGAGAGGTGGGGGTGGGGGAGCCACAGCCAGGAAGCAGGACCCCAGGGTGAACTGGCTGGAGGAGAGCGGATGCTCATGTCCCTGCAGACCAGACTTGGGCCAGCTGACCACGGTGATGTCCTACAACTCCCAGGGAGGACCTCAGGCCGGGTGCTCCAGTCCCCTCCCTGGCAAGCCCTCCGGCTCTCCTGGTGTCAGTGCTCTAGGTGGAAAAGTGGGCTGGGCTGGTGGACCCCGTAGCACTAAGTCCCAAGTCTAGCTGACCATCGCAGTGCTTTAGTGAGCTGCTTAGAATGCGGAGCCCTGTGCCTGCCGCTCCCTCCCACCCACAGGGCTTACTCTCTCCCTTAACACCCACAGCGCAGGGTCCTTCCAGCATTAACATGGCCTGCTGTGTGGACTCCCAGCCCCAGACAAGCACAACAGCCCCTCTAGGGGGGACACTGAGGCAGGACATCAGACAGCAGGCTTCTGTCCCCTCCCCTGCTGCCTCAGGGGGGGGTGGGGGGTGACACCTGGTCTCCTTAATCTCCAAGCCTAGTAGCAGAACTTTGGGACCCCAGGGAGCTCCTCTGTCAGAGCAGAAGGGATGTCAGTTATCTAACTGAGCCCCCATTGTCATAATAACCACTTGATGGTGGCCCATGTGCCTACCAGGTACTGAAGTGTTGCAGCACAATCTCATCTAACCCTCAGCCTGCTTGGGGGATGGGGGGGGTCTCTGAGTTACACAGACTGAGGAAACTGAGGCTCTAGGAGGCTCAAGAACTTGCCCAAAGTAACGCTACTGGGAAGAGGGCAAGGTGGATTGGCACCGGGACTGATTCCTGAACCTGAACCGGATCCCGGTGTGCCCGGCACTGTGCCCAGCACTTCACCATCTGATCCGTATGTGGATCATCTTCCCTAATCCTCAGGACAAACTCACGAGGAAGTACACTCATCCCCACATTATAGACGAGGCACCAGGCTTAGTGCGATTACTGGCTTGGCCAAGATGACAATAATGGCCCACTCCTGGAATGCCTTCCCCATGGCAACCTCATTCTAAGCGCCTTAACACACATTGCTTCCTGCATTTAATCTCCACAATTTACAGATGAGCAGACTGAGTCACAGCGCCCTCCGGGAGGCAGGCAGTTAACGAGGTCAGGGAGGCGGGCTCCCGGGTCTGCATGCTGAACCAGACCCAAGCTTCTCATTCTCCCGTGCGGGCCCCTGACCAGAGGCTCCAGCACCACCTGGGGCCTTGTAAAGACAGACAGGCAGCTCCGGCCCCACTTGTGCTGAGTCACACCCCCGGGTGGGGGGCAGCCCTCAGGGATCTGCAGGGGATTCGGATGCACCCCAATGTTTAAGCACCACTGGCCTCAACTATATTGCTTTCCCACATTAACTTCTAACTAGGTTAGAGGAAGCAGGATTCAAACCCAGGACTCCGAATCTAGAAAGTTCAGTTTCTGTCGTCCCACTACTCCCCGCTTCCTGCCCCTCCTTCCCGGGGATGGGGGCTGCCGCCCTGTCTCAGGGCCACTCTCTTCTGCTCCACCTTCCTGCCCCTCCTCCCCAGGATGACCTGTTCGCGGACCTGGCCAACCTGAGCCACCTCTTCCTGCACGGGAACCGGCTGCGGCTGCTGACGGAGCACGTGTTCCGCGGCCTGGGCGGCCTGGACCGGCTGCTGCTGCACGGGAACCGGCTGCAGGGCGTGCACCGCGCCGCCTTCCGCGGCCTCAGCCGCCTCACCATCCTCTACCTGTTCAACAACAGCCTGGCCTCGCTGCCGGGCGAGGCGCTGGCCGACCTGCCGGCGCTCGAGTTCCTACGGCTCAACGCCAACCCCTGGGCGTGCGACTGCCGCGCGCGGCCGCTCTGGGCCTGGTTCCAGCGCGCGCGCGTGTCCAGCTCCGACGTGACCTGCGCCACCCCCCCGGAGCGCCAGGGCCGGGACCTGCGCGCGCTCCGGGAGGCCGACTTCCAGGCCTGCCCGCCCGCCGCGCCCACGCGGCCCGGCAGCCGCGCCCGCGGCAACAGCTCCTCCAACCACCTGTACGGGGTGGCCGAGGCCGGGGCGCCCCCCGCCGACCCCTCCACCCTCTACCGAGACCTGCCCGCCGAAGACCCGCGGGGGCGCCAGGGCGGGGACGCGCCCACCGAGGACGACTACTGGGGGGGCTACGGGGGCGAGGACCAGCGAGGGGAGCAGACGTGCCCCGGCGCCGCCTGCCAGGCGCCCCCGGACTCCCGCGGCCCCGCGCTCTCGGCCGGGCTCCCCACCCCTCTGCTTTGCCTGCTGCTCCTGGCGCCCCACCACGTCTGACTGCGGTGCTGAGACTGCAGAGGCCAGGGGGGCGCCCCAGCTGCGGCCCGGGCCCTGTCCCTGCCCCTGGCCTTACTGCCTTTCTTTCCTTTCCCGGCTCCTCTGTCCCCTGGGACCAGGCCACCCCTCTCTGCCTTCCGGGCTGCTGGCTTAAGGCACCCCCCACCCCGCAAGAGGGCGTGTGTGGTGGCTCAGCCGGATTCTCCCCAGTTCTGGCCATTAGCTCGTTCCCACCCCAAGGCTGGGGTGGGACCCCCCAGGCAGCCGCCGATCCCCGCTTCTCCCAGAGCCGGCAGCGGACTCGGAGGAGCGAGCTCTTGTCTGCAAATCATCCTCCACCAGCAGGGCGTTCGGCCGCTTCGGGAAGGGAGCGCCCCGCAGGAGCCCTGCGGATGGACGCGGCAGCCGGCCCGGCGGACCCCGGGGCCCTGCTTCTCCTAGCCCCCCTCAGCCTCCCGACGCTGGAGGAATACTTTTCTCCTAAGTCTACCCTGGACACTTTTTAGGGTGCCTGGAGGGAACTTCCCTCTCCACCGTGGCCCCTGTGTGGTGAAGATCAACAGAAGTTGTTTGGGAAAAAAAAAATTTATTAAAAATTCTATTATTTTTTCTCTTGCAAGATTTGTTGGCTCAGGAGCTCAGAAGTGGGAGGAGGGCTTAGCATCATCAGGATTTCAGGGCCAGGAGGGTTAGGAGAAAGGGGAGCCAGTCCGGGGGCAGGTAAAGCACCTCCTGTGTGTACAGCTCCCCAGGTGACCAGAAGCTGCAACCTGGGGGAGAGGGGTGTGAGCCGGGAGTCCCAGGCAGGCTGGGTGAAATGTGACCACCCACATGGGTGCTGACAGCACCTCAGAGCCTCCTTTGTCTGCCCTGAGGAGCTGTGCCTGGGGAAGGCCTCCCGCCTGGCTAATGGCTCCTCCCAGGCCCTGTTCCTGCAGGAAAGAGCAGAGCCCACCTTCCCCTGCAAGGAGGAGTCACGGAGCCATCAATAAAGGCGCCTCTTCCTCAGGGGAGCCAGCCCCACACCAGAGCTAACGCCTCCACAAGCAGAGCCTAAGGCCGGCTCTCGGCTTAGTGCCCCCTGTGCTGAGTGCCCTTGTACAGGGTACAAGCTGCACAGCTGTGCCCAGCAGCCCCATACACAAACGGTCTCTCTCCCTTGGCTCCTGTGACGTAGATGACCTCAGGGATGGACCAGCTCAGAGAAGCAGTTCTCTAGGGAGGTTCCAGCAGAGAGACCCAGGGGCTCGGGTGACCGGAACAAGAACCCAAGTTGGGGTGTCTTGCTGGCTTGAGGCTCAGAAGCTTCCTCTTGTCCCGTGTGTGGAGGAGAGGCTGGCTGAGGAGAACCTGGGATGGATTTAGGGGTGAGCTTCATCAGACAGAAGCGGTTGGGGAGATGTTGGATGATTTGCATTTAGGGTTAAGAATCTAATTTGGGAGATGGGGAGGGAAGAAGAGGGGACATGGATTTCAGGGTTTGCAGAGGGACACAGATTCTGTGACTCTGGCCAGTGAAGTCAGAAAGATGGCAAGAAGAGGCAGCAAAGAAAAGGAGCCACCATCCAAGGCTTGGGGCCAGTGGACTTTGGATAGGGGGTGGGGGGGTTCAGGTAGTGAGAGCAGCCAACTAGTCAGGAACCGGGAGCTCCTAGTCCAGGGTCTCACAGGCGCTGGTGTCCGGCTGCCTTGGAGAAGGCTAATGGGTGGGCCTAGGGGGCTGCTGGGGCCTGGGCAGGGGGAGGGAGGATGCTGGTAAATCAGCAGCAGGCTGTCCAGGTCACAGAATTATCGTTGTGAAATATTCATGGGCCTTCGGTCTAGATGCTATTTCAGAACAGTGAAAGCAAGAGGGGTGTGTGAGCCTTAGGAAGAAGTTTATAGCGATGATGCTGCCCACTCCCCCCCCCCATACTCCCACCAGCCCAGACAGACCCACGGACATCCATCACGTGCACACCCACGCTCGCACGCTCTCTCACACACACATTCCCACAAAGCAGGGCCACAGAGCACGTGCAGGCACGCCAACACCCACGGGTCCCACAAACAGGCAGATGCACCTCAAATACTGACATGCATGCACAGCCGCTCAAACAGGATCCCACACAGACCCCCAGCCTCTCCAAACCACCCAGATTCACAACCTGGAGCCACATGCCCTGAAATTAGAGGGGTTTTCAAGGCCATCCAGCCCAACCCCCACCAATGCTCTTGCTGGGGAAACCAAGGGCCAGAAAGGAGAAGAGATTTGTCCAAGACAGCCCACCCCAGAGAGAAACAAAACTCATTCACCTCCTGCATTCTGTGGGTGTACCCACATTCTGCCTGCCTGACACCCAGCCTAAATGCAGCTAACTCCTCCCTTCTCTAGTTTCCTATATCTATCTACTCACTTGTCTGGTCCCCCTCCCAGCCCCAATCTATCCCTTCCTTTCTGCCCCACACTCCCACCTCCCTGCTCCATCTCCTCATTACCCCATGCCTAGAATATAGAAGAAAATAGCAATAACCTCCTCTCTGGTTTCCCTACATTCAATCTCTCTCTGCCTCCCACCCAGCCTGCCTGTGGTGGCCATATTCAGGCTGACTAAATTTGCATGATGTCATTACTACCTACAATGGCTCCCTATGGCCTGCAGGTTAGAGACAAAACACCTCAGCAAAGCATCGAAGGTCCTTCAGAGTGTGGCACCAACGGCCTTTCTAGCTTTTTCTCTCATGGCTTCATCTCAAACCTCAACTCCCCCTAGAATGATTGCACTATGCTGGCTACCAGTTATTATGCATTTGAAACCTATAATTTACCTTGAACTCTCCTTAATGTTCCCCGAACTAGGAACCTTCCCCTCCTCTCCTCAGATGACAGAGCCCTCCCCCAAGGCCAAAACTGCATCTCTGTGACTTTATGAATGGGGATTAACTGTCCTTCAAAGCTGCAGGTAGAGAGAGAGATGTTTGAGCTGGGGTTGCCTCCAAGCAGATGGCTGCCCCTACTGGCCACCTTGGGAATCACAGCCAGGCTTCAGTCCTGAACTGAGAGTGAGCACTGTCGGAGAGCAAGAGATGGCCACCGATGACAAGGATTATAACCCCTTAAAGCCTCTAAGGTTCTTACACTAGGAGTTGGGGGAGGGTTCTCAGCACTGCTTTCTGAGCTGCTAGTTCTTGACTTTAGCTCCCTAATGCACGAGAGAACTCTTCTACTTGGGGTCTCCCAGGACACGCTGAAGGGACCAGGCTCCAAGAGGGCACAAGGCCAGAGGCAGTCCAGGTGGCAGGCCCAAGGTCCAGCTGGGGTCAAGTTTCCACATGAATTTTTAATGCTTCCAGCCAGACCTGTCAGATGTTCCGAAACCTGAGCATCTTCTTTCATCTCCGTACATAATGCCCTTCCCCATCCCCATTGCCCCTGGGGGTGGGGTAGGGAGGCAGGCCTGGGACAGCTATCTAGTGGCCTCAGGGGAAATGATTCTGGGGAAGCAGAGGGGTGAATGATCTAGTTATTCTCCCACTTACTGTGTGACCTTGGGCAAGTTCCTTAGCCTCTCTGAACATTCCTTGTGTTTTCTTTCACTTTTTTTTCATTTGTAACCTGGGGCTAACAGTGCCTGTCTCAATTGAGTTGTGGAAAGTTCATAGTCCATGGAAAAGTGACCTACATGCTTGCTGTTATTATCTTTCCTCAAGTCCTGCCTCCCTCCTTCTGTTTTATTCCAACCCCAGAAGTGCCTCTGCCTCTTTCTTTTGGAGGTGGGGACTTTGGTCGGCTCAGCCATTACCTGCTCAGACCCAAACTGCCCACCCCGAGATCCTCTAGCCTTGCTAGAAGCTTCAGAGGATGAGGAAGGGAAGCAAAGCAGGGAAGCAGGCAGCAGCGAGAGCAAGGGTGAGACCCTGCTCAGAGAGGAGCTTGGTGCAGACTCTCTTTCTTCCTTTCTTCTCCCTTCCTCCTTCCTGGCACCTCCTCCACCCGGGTCTTATCACAGCAGAAGCAGAGGTGACCACGCTGAGCAGCGGTCAGGAGCATGGAGTAGGAAGCGTAAGGAGTGGGGGTTGTGGAAGGAAGCATACCCAGTCTTCCCAGCCCACCAATTCCCGGCAAGGTGTTTCTAAAAACATGAGCCCTTTACACTGAACGTAGGCCTGAAGCTGCTGAATGCAGTTCGTGAGCCCCTCAGACCTGCTGAATCAGATCTCTAAGGGGGTTCCGAAATCTGCATTTTTAGCAGGTGGGGTGGGTTACAAAGCACTCTAAAGGTTGAGAGACAATTCCTCAAACGTGGGCTGTCCATGGTGGTGGTGAGTGGGGGGGGGGGGGGGGGGAGGCAGGAGAGAGCAAAGGGAGAAAAGTTAGACACCCCAATGTACACTGGATGGAAGTTACAGACCATACTCCTGCGTGGGGAGGGTGATGCCCGGGATGGGGGATAGAGATGGAGGAGACAGGTGAGGGGAGTGGGGCACACAGCAGGGGACACAGCAAATGTGACACCCAGGGTCAGCAGCCACAGAGGAAACAGACACCTGTGGGGTGCAGGGATCTGAGAGCCTCAACTTCTAGTTGCAGAATGTGGAGACCATGGAAGAGCCCCATACCCCGTTTCTGCGGAGGAGGATCAGGGAGGAAGCCTCCCAACCCCACGGACCAGAGAGAGGAGTTTAATGCACAGAGAATAGATACACACCTGTCACTCACCAGCCAGGGCCCTCCAGCCCTCTCCTCAGCCCTCTCCTCAGAACAGCTTGGGTCCGCCACCAGTCTGACCTCCCTTCCTCTATCCCCAACCCCTGTCCCAGCTCATCTGAATAAAGTTCCAATTAATACGTTTTCCCCACAGCTATTTATGATCCCTGAACACGCTCCAAGCTCAGGAGCCCGCTTCCTGTCACCCCTTCGCCCCGCAGAGTGCGGCCCCGTTAACCCACGCGACCCGGGCTGCTCCCTGCGGCCTGGAGCCTGCCGGCCTGGCCCGCGCCGGGGGCCTAAGGGGTGAGGGGCGCGCCCCGGGGCGGGCGACTGCGCAGCGGGACCTGTCGCAAGCCAGAGGCCAGGGCGCTGGAGGGAGGCGGGGAGGCCGGCTCTGCCTCCCCGCTCCCCCCACTTTTTCTGGGAAGAGATGGGATGGGGGGCTTCTCCTGGGAGATTAGGGCGTTGAAATTCTTGGTTCCTAATCCGCCGGCCCCCGCACCGGTCCTCCTCTCGCCACGTCCCCTCTCCCCTCCCCAGCCATCTGTTCCCCTCGGCGGCGCTGCTGCGACAAACACGGCTCCAGCTCTCGCTTCCGCCCCTGCCCAGCCCCCTCCCCTAGCTCGGCACCCCGAGTGGGGGAATGAGGAGTCACCCTCCTCCAGGAGGCCGAGGTTTCCGCCTGCATCACCCACCCGGTCCCAAGCCCCAGCCCGCCAGGGGCCAGCACCGAGACCCCCTCCTTTAGTCGCAAGGGTCGGTGGGGCTGGAGGAACCACTTGAAAGGGTGGGGAAGGGGCGTGGGGAGATCTCAAAGGAGGGCAGAGCAAGTCAGTGTAGCGGCTGGAAGTCGAGACCGGGAAGTGGGGCCGACTCGTTGGCGGGAGGGGTGCATGCAAGGGTCTGGGGGTTCCCTTCCTGACTCACCGCCCCGTCCCACTCATCCCCAGCACCGTCCCAGCCGCGGCCACGCAGCGCCGCCTGCCGGGCACACGCCGGGCGTCCCCCGCCCCAATCTGGTGGGATCACACTTGCTTTCATGGCCCTGCCACTTGTCACTGGCCATCAACCTCCAGCCCACTTCGGAAAGTCAAGGTCCAGGACAGAGAGCGCAGTGAAACCGGGGCAGGCTCTCTGGGACCGCCCCCAACCCAACAGCTGGAGGGTGTTGTCCAATTCTGATTTTGTACTTGGAGAGCAGGGCAGTCTCTGAAGCCGGGAGACAGGGACTCAGATCGGCTATGACTATGACAAGTCTCCAGCCACCCCTGGACATGTTTTCTCATCTGTGAAATAGATGGGTCAATCTTTTTCATTAGCTTCTAAAGGGTTGAAGACAAAGAAATGGCTTGTCTGTTATACTGCCTTTTAGCGCTAACATTTGGGGGTCCTACACAAGGTTTCTTTGTGAGGGAAGGGTGGGGAAGGCCTTTGAGGTCACTCTCAGACATGAGAGGTGCTGAGAGCTAGGCTGAGAAACAGGAGCTCCCTCCTGCCCCTGACGTCTGTCCCTGGCAGGCCTGTGGTTAGGACTCAGCAGACTGCCCAAGGTCCAACCAAGTTCAACTCTGCCCCCTGCACGCTGTGTGTCCTTGGTCTTGTGCCCTAACCTTTCAGCATGATGTTAAGGATGTCATGGGCTGTATTAGAGTGAAATGAGATACCCACGGAGCACAGATGATCCTCAGCAAATGTTAGGGCCCCTTCCTACCCCATCCCTCCTTTCTGTGTCTTACTCCAGCCACTAAGCCTTGTGACCTTGGGACCCAAGCAGGTTTTGGAGTGGGATAAATAACGTATATCTTCCAGGAACATCCCTTGTCCTCAAAGAAGGTGTCTCCCCGTGATGCAGGTAATTTTAAAGCCTCACTTTAATGTTAAAATTAAATATATATTGTAGTACACAGTGAGGCTCAAGTTTTGCATGACATGTTGAGATAAAACAGGGAAGAGACTGTAAAAAGTTACTTTCCACAGGCCCCCAGGGACGGCACAGTGGGAACATCTGAGAGTCATCCATTCCTTCTAAAGCATCCTGCCCTGGTCCCCTGGATGGAAAAAGGCCAGCCTCCCAGATGGACCCCAACCTCCAGGAAGTGGGGGGCAGGAGCAGACGGCAGGAGATGGATACCATCCCTGAGGGCAGACAAGGTTGAGAACAGGATGGCAAGGCAGCCAGCCAGAGGTGGGTCAGCTGGCACTGCATCCCCAGCTGAGCCTGGGTGAGGAAGAGGGGTGGGGGTGTGGGAAGACACCCACAAGACTCAGGCACACACCAGCAAGTCTGGCGCTTCCCTCCTTATTTCCTCTAAGACCAAAAAGCAGCACCAGGGAGGGAACCCGCCCTCTGGCCCTGGAAGGGGCTTACCCACCCTCCCCCATCCAAGACACAGCCAGTACCTCAGGCCCCTGTCCTCTGAGGGCAAGGCTGCTTCACACACACACACACACACATGCATGCACACACACACACAGGCACACTCCAGGAATTGCTGGGCCCTTCGGGGTAGCCTATGCGCTGATCCCACAAGCCCCCAGGAGGCACCAGGAGATAAGGCCCTAGGACAAAGGCCCAGAGGAAGGGCAGCCCCCCACCCTGACCTCCTCCACTGGGAGGAGGCAGAGGCCCCCTCCTTCTAGCACAGGGGTTGTCTCTGGTCAAGGGCACGTGGCATGGGGGGATTTTTTGAGGGTGTATTTTTTCCCTTTTAGCAAGTCCCTACAAAAATAGAACTTCTCTTGGTATTTATAAATCCACGGCCCCCGGCTCTGTGCCTGGTACAGGTCTGAGAACCTGATGAGGCCTTCCCTTTGGTTGCTCAGGCCTCAGCCGCCTGTCACCCAGGCCGCTCGGCCTCAGAGGTCCACACTGCCAGGCGTCTTCAGTGGGACCTCCCAGTCCATGGCGTGCTCCCTCCGGATCTGGGAACGGTAGTAGAAGAGGTAGGAAGGTAGCAGGAAGCCCAGCAGTGAGGATATCAGGAGGCCCAGATTCACCTTCAGGGCAAAGAAAGAGAGACACAGAGTCAGGTAGGTTCCTGTTCTCCCTCAGGGACACACTGTGGCCCCCAACAGGGAGCAGGCAGCCGTTTCGCTCCAGGGCCTGGTCCAGGATATTACATACAGCTGGAACGTGCTGTGCTCAGTCACTGCTCCGCACTATCTCGCTTACTGCTGAGCAGCCTTGTAAAGTGGCGGAGTCTGGCTAAGGCCAGTGCCCGCACCGTAGAAATGGGGAAGGTGGCAGCACCCAAGGAGTCTGGGCTGGCCAGGCTGCCCCTGCAATGGGCCCTTCCGGGCTGGAGACACGGACCTCTGAGGACGCTGACAGTGGGATCATTTGAGAAGAAGCTGCCAGGCAGTTAAAGGCGCTGGGACGCACGGCCCGGGGGACAGAGGCTCGGGAGGCCCAGCGCTGTGGCCTCACGTGGGCTTGCACTCAGCTCACGTCTGGCTCTGCAATACTTGCTCTGTGACTCTAGGCAAGTCATCTCAATTCTGAAGTGCCTCCCTCTCAGCGCTGCTGAGGCAAAGGTTAAGTGATACAAGTGCACGGCGTTATCGCCAATGATCCATCTAACAAGGGGTTAATAGTCAAAATTTATAAAGGACTCATTCAGCTAAACACCCAAAACAAAAGCAACAAAAACAAAAAACAAATAAATCCAATTAAAAAATGGGCAGAGGACCTGAATAGACATTTCTCCAAAGAGGACATACAGATCGTCCACAGATGTGAAAAGATGCTCAATGTCACTAACAGGAAATGCAAATGAAAACCACAGAGAGCTATCACCTCACTCCTGTCAGAATGGCCATTATGAAGAAATCAACAAGCAAGAGGGCGTGGAGAAAAGGGAACCCTTCTGCCCTGTTGGAGGGATTGCAAATTGGTGCAGCCACTATGGAAAATGGTTTGGAGGTTCCTCAGAAATTAAAAACAGAACTACCTTATGATCCAGCAATCCCATTCTGGGTATTTATCTAAAGGAATATAAAACACTAATTCGAAAAGATATGTGCACCCCTGTGTTCACTGCAGTGCTATTCACAATAGCCAAGAGATGGAAACAGACTATGTGCCCATCAATGAGCAACTGGATACAGATGTGATAGACGCAACGGAATATTGTTTGGTCATAAAAAAAGAATGGCATCTTGCCATCTGCAACATGGATGGAACCGAAGGGCACTGTGCTGAGTGAAACAAGTCAGACAGAGGAAGACAAATACCATACAATCTCACTTACATGTGGAATCTCAAAAACAAAATAAGGGAAAAAACAAAATAGGTACAGAGAATAAACCTACGGTTGCCAGATGGGAGGAGGGTTGGCAGCTGGCGAGAAAGGGGAAGATTAGGAAGTACAAACGGTCGTTACAAAATAGTCATGGGGATGTACAGTACAGCATGTGAGACGGTAATAGCTACGCATGGTGTCCAGTGAGTACCAGGCTAATCGGGGAGATCCCTGCATAAATGATATAGATGCCTCACCACCGCACTGTACACCTGACATGAACAGAAAATAAATACTGAATGTACCGGTAACTATAATTGAAAAAACAAGTACATGGCGTGTGTATCGCCCAGTGAGTGCTGCACAAATGGTAGCTGCCCCTTCAGCATTGTTTTCGGGGAGTGGGTGGCCCCCCAGGGCAACTTTCAGGGGGGGGGGCAAATGTCAGTTCAGTGTAAGAAAAAGCCTTTCCGACAGTCCCAGTGGCTGCCGCCTTGTGCAGGAGAGGCGCCCTCACTGAAGGGGTTCTGGGGACCCCCTTCTCAGGGGTGCTGGACTGGATCAGATCAGGACTGGGCCTCTTCACACATCACCTGGGAGCTTATGGAAAACAGAGGCCTGGGCCCAGACCAGGAGACGCTGATGTGGAAGGCGGGAGGATGGGTGTGTGTCACCCTCTGCTAGGGGTTTGTAAGGGGCAGCCAGCTTGGGAACCCCCAGATGAGCGACTTCCAAGGCACCTCCAGGCTGAGAGGAGAGGGGTGAGGGGTTCTATCACCCACAAGGCCCCCGGCCTCCAACTCCCTGGCTGCACCCAGGCAAGGGGCTCCTGTTCCCCCCAGTTCTCACCCAGAAGGGATCTCCTTTCAAGGGTCCCACCATGGTCATGAAGAGCGGCTGCTGGAGCAGAGCGAACACGGCACTGATGAGGGACTGCAGGCCTGTCAGCGTCCCGAAGTGGTTGGACGGGAACCTGTCAACGAGAAGGGGGCGGCGCATGAAGTGGAGGTGGCCCTCCTGCACCCCTCCCCGGAGCCCCTCTGCATTAGCCAGGCAGGGCTGATGTGGCCAGGCTCTTGGCTTGGGCTCCTTGGCCCCTGGCCTACAGGGTATACATGCCATGACTTCAGGGCCACCGAACTGGTTCCTGACGTCTCCGATCTACGTGATAACAAGTCACTCAACCTCTCGGATCCTCACTTCCTGCACTGAAAACAGGTAGCCCTACCCTCCCTAGGCTCCCCGCGTGTTCTTTGAACAAATACTTCTGGAGGTCCTCCTACTAGGTGCCAGGCTGGGTGCGTGGATTCAGCCACGAACCAAGATTCCCACCCTCACAACGGTGGTGTTCAGGTGGGCGGGTGGGCGTCACCGAATACACACAGTAGCATGTTCGATGGGGACAAGTGCTGAGGGGAGAAGTTAAACAGAGAACAGGGGTGAGGGTGTCCAGGGGTTGCAGCTGTAGACAAGAGGGCCAGCAGAGGCCTCCCTGAGTAGAGGACCGCTGGGTAAAGGCCTGGAGAAGGTGAGGCGGCCGTGAGCCCTGAGAATAGCTGGAGGAAGAATGTTCTAGAAGAGGAAAGAACAAGGACACAGGCCCCGAGAAGAGAACATGCTTGGGGTTTCTGAGGCACGAAAGCGGGCCATAGGGGGGGGGTGTGTGCGAGGGGGAGAGGGGAAGAAAGAGGGCAGAGAGATCTGGCTTTTTCTCTGAGCGAGACAAGACAGGCAGCCGTGGCGAGAGGTATGTCCTAACAGGTGTTGTGCTAACAATAGCCTGAGGCCAGGCCAGGGCAGCAGAGGGAGTGCGCAGAGGCTGCTGCGGTGACACAGGCCGGGGGTGGCCTGCTGGAGAGGCCGAGAAGGGGTGGACTGGGGCTCTGGGAACACCTGGTGGGCAGGCTCGCAGCTGGATTGGATGTGGTGTTGCGGGGAGACGGGAGTCGTGGAAGGGTGACCCCGCCGCCTCAGCTTGAGCAAATGAAGGCAACAGCACAGAGATGGCTGTTGTGAGGTTTAGATAAGGGCGTGCTGGTCAATGTCTCTCCCCGTGCCCGCCACAGAGCGAGCACTCAATAACGGTTATGATTTTGTCACCGCGACTGTAATATCCTAAATTGCCCCCCATCACACACACAGGGGAGTCGCTTGGCAGCACCTGGCCGTGGGAAACCAGAAGAGAAAGGAGAAAGGGAGCCGAAGGCCGTCCAACGCGATCAGGAACATTTCGGTCTGGAAATTTCTCCAGGGCTGATCTGGGGAGGGGCCCGTTGGGGAGCCATTCCACAGAGCAAACAGAGGACCCAAGTGTCATTAAGCTGCTCAGCTTCCTCTGGGGAAGGCTTTCTGGCAGTGGGGGTTGTCCTGCAGGACAGTCAGTAGGCAGCCTCTGAGGAAGTAAGCGCCCCATCTTTGAGGGGCTCAGAGAGGGCCGTGGGCTGGATGGCCTCCGAGATCCCCACCGATCCGCCCCATCCACGCTGCCTCTGAGATGTCAGCCTTCCTGGGAGGCTGGGGGGTGGGGGTGGGGGGCCATACCTACCAGGGATGGGAGGGGGGACTCCAGGGGTGTCAGGGGCCCTGCTGACTGCCCCGGGATCCCCTAGTTATGGGGGGCGGGGGTTCAGGAAGGCGGTCAGGGGCTGACTCACACTGCAGCATAGAGGCCTCCACAGGCCGAGTGGTAGAAACCTCGAACCACGGTGTGTAGGACAAAGGTCACGAACTGAAACCAAGAAGAGGGAAGACCATACAAGCGGGGGTGGAGGTGAGGTGAAGAGGGGAAACAGTCTCCCCAAGCCCTCGACACCCACCCTACCGGAATCACTTCCTGGAAAACCCAGAAAACAGACGCTGACAGAACCGGGTTTCCCAGAACGCAGGCACCAGGGAACCCCCACAGGAGGCAGGGAGGCAGGCAGAGGGGGAAGGGCAGGGGTGGGCACCTGGAGGTGTAGGTTGTTAATGAGGCAGGTGATGCCAAAAGCCACAAGCAGAAAGTTGGTCAGGGTGAAGGCATTGATGGCATTGGTGAGCTTCTGGATCTTGCAGTAGCGTGGTCTGACGGACTTGGTGGCCACCCGGTCCCTGAGGAGACCAGAGGGTCACTGGCCGCTGCCCCTACCTCCACAGCCAGTTCCTGGTACTCAGCCCCCATGCCCCCCTGCTGTGCCTTTGCCATCAGGGCAGAAGAGGGTGGACACCCCTTTCTCATAGTGAGGCTCCCCCACCCACCACACCAGTACCCCCTAGGGCCTTCCTTAGAAAGGCAGATTCCAAGGCCTGGCCCCAGCCTCAGGCTCTCAGGAGTGGGGCCCAGGAATCTGCATTTGGACAAAGATTCCTAGTATTTCACACCCACTCTGAAGGCTGGGAGTCAAGGATGGGAAGGAAGGTGGAGAATGGGGAGTTCTCACACCGGCTCCCGCTGGAAGCCCCAGGAGAGTCTCTGCCCAGCAAGCCCCTGTCTGTGGCAAGGTCACGTGCTCCCCGTGTGGCCCCGGGGAGAGGTGAGCAGGCTGGGCCTAGACAGAAGGGCCCTGCTAACGGACCCTGGCCACCAGGGGAAGAGACAGAGGAAGAAGGCTGGGTGGCAGGGCCGGGGCACCGCCGTGGGGGAGGGAAGCCACTGAGCGGCTCCTTGGATGCCTTCTCCCCTAGTCCCCCTCCCTCAGCCTCCGAGACAAAGGGGGACTATGGGATCAACACAAAAAGGGCGCAGCAGTCAGAAGGCCTCAGTTCAAGACCCAACAGTGGCCTCCAGCCCACAGGAAGGCCCCCAACGACCCCCACACCCTGTGGAGTGTCTCTGCACACGGCACCAGAGTTACTCTGTGTGGCCAACAGAACACGACAGACGTGATGGTGTGTCACTTCTGAGATGAGCTATGAAAGACACTGTAGCTTCTGTCTTGGTCTCCCTCCCTTAGATCTTGATTGGGGATCTAAGGCCAACTGCCCCACCCTGAGCGACCCCCCCGAGAGGCCCAGGTGGGGAGGAACTGAACCTCCTGCCAACAGCCACATGAGTGAGCCTAGGGCCACATTCTCCAACCCCAGTCCACAGGTCAGAGGACCACAGCTTGACTATATAGCCTCACAAGAAACCCTGCTGTGGTCTAAACGTGTCCCCACTGCCCCCACCACCAAATTCCTGTTGAAGTCCTAATGCCCAGCATGACGGTATTAGGAAGTAGGGCGCTTGGGAAGCGATTAGGTCAGGAGGGCAGACCTCCCAACATGGGCTTAGTGCCCTTAGAAAAGAGGCCCCCGGAGCTCCTAGTTCCTTCTGTCAGGAGAGGGCACAGCAAGGAGTCTAGGACCCAGAAGAAGGGCCTCACCCAACCTTGATCTCAGACTTGCACCCTCCGGAACTGTGAGAAATACTTTTCTGTTGTTGAAAAGCCACCGGTCTGTGGTATTCGGTTAGAGCAGCCCGAACAGACTCCGACAGAACCACCTGGCTAAGTCGCTCCCAGTTTCCTGACGCTCACAAACTACTCGGGATCATACATGTCTGCTGTTTAGAGATGCTAGGTTTGGAGGTAATCTGTTATTACAGCAATAGATATCCAATATACCAACTCTGTCTCCTCCTAGCTTTAAGAAGGCTTTAGATATACCCTTTATAACACAGGTCCTAGAGCCTGCTGCTAAAAGCTGTGTGCTCTTGGGTAAGTTACTTAACCTTTCTGTGTCTCAGCTTCCTCATCTGTGAAATGAGGATAATGTACCTGCCTCAGAGAGCTGCTGCAGGACTAAAGAAGACAATGCAAGGTGCACAGTCAGCACTCGAAGTCAGCTATGCTTCTTATCAAGCAAGCCATGGTTCCTCTGAGCCTCGGTTTCCTCATCTGTAAAATGGAGAGGTACCTCTGCTCTCCCAGGGTTCTCGGGAGAATGAAATAAGATGCTGGATGTGAAAGCACATAGCAAATGAAAAGCACAATCTGACTACTTGTTGTCACGGTCGCGACTCTGGTCACCTGGTGTTTCCAAGGGCAACACCCTCAGTGGGCGAGTCCACGCAGTCCTTGATCCGCCAATCCATGATGTAGCCAATGAGGGGGCAGGTGAGAAGGCACAGCAGCTGCATGGCCCCGAAGATGGAGGAGTAGAACCCAACTGGGCAGGGTGGGAAGGGAAGTGGGATCAACAGCTGGTACAAGGGGTGCCAGCAGCCCAGTGGGCACGACCACCCACTTCCAGCTGAGAAGGGGGAATGCCAAACTAGCCCTCCTCTGACCCCAGATTCTCAGATCCCCACCAATGACCAGGGTGACAAGGCTGGATCCAGGCTTCCTTCAAAACGGGCAGTGGCTGGGTGAGTGCGGGCCAGGGCCCGGGCTCCTGCCCCCCTACCTGTCTCGGCGGCCTTTTGCTTCAGGTCCATGGTCTCTATTGGGGATGGCAGGGAGAGAAGCCAGAGTGAGACGGTTTCCACCAGGGGGACCCTGTGCCCCCCAGTGGGCTCGGCAGCACCTCACCCTGCGTCTGGCCACCCGTCACGAAGAACTCCAGCATCTTGTTCATGGCAGCCATGTAGAAGATGACCCGCAGCTGGGTGACGGCCATGGTCAGGAGGCTCCACAGGAAGATGGGGGAGGCAAGGCTCTTGCGGAAGGGGACAGACTCTGGGGAGACAGCAGGGGGCGCTCCTGAGCCCCAGAGCTTCCTTGTCCCTCTCAACGTCCCACCTGATGAAGTTCTGTGGGACTCTGGATAGAGACTGGCTTCTTCAAAAACAAGGAGTCAGATGGACTGGACCCCAAGTTCCTGCCCAGCTCTGTAACTAGCTCAACAGAACATTTTCAGGTGACCGCTGGGTGTAGACCCTATGCTTGGTGTGGTTAGCTCTAGCTACTATTTATGAAGCACTTACTATGTGCAGCACACTTGACACATATTATCCCATTTCATCCGATCGTACAACACCCGTCTTTACATTTTATAGATGGGGAAACCGCGGCTTCAGGCAGCTCAATGACTTGCCCAAGCTCATGGGACCAGAAGCTGCAGGTGAGCCAGACTCAGCTGATGCCCGTAAGTCAGCCAGGACAGGACCAGCAGCGGGGCTAACACCCTGATAACTGCACAGCCTTCTGCAGTTTACAAAGCGCTTCTGTGTTTGTGGCTTCATTCAATCCTCACAATCAACTTCCCTGTGAGGTGGGTGGTATTAGTGCTGGGTTAAGAGATAAGGAAAGCGAGAGCAGGATTAAGTGATCTACCCAAGTCACCCGGCCTGTAACTGGAGCGTGAGACTCAAACCCCCATTTCCTGACTCCGAGGCCAGTGCTCCCTCACTTATGTCAAAGTTGACACCTTGGGAAGTGGCCCCGGCAAGAGGCGGGTTGCGGTTCTTCCTGCGGCCAGCAGGGGGCGCCAGCTAGCCAGGCATTGGCGGGCCCGCCTGCAAGCTGGCTCATGGGCAGTGGGCAGTATGTACCTGATGCAAAAGGCTAGCGGGTTGCAGGAAGTGCTGATGAAACCAGCTTCCCATAACTACCTACCCCATTCTGGAATCCATCAGAGTATTACTGAATCTGAACTTCTCAAAGTTTTCTGAGCTCTGATCACCCCCCTACCCCCCATTTTGTGAATGAGGACTGCCCGCTTACATCATGGGGTGTGAGGAGAACTGAAGAGGAGAGAGGGGAGCCCTTGGGCATGAGCACTCCCTAGGCGTGAGGACCCACCTTCCCTGTCCCCCAAAACCGGCGCCTTGACCAGACACTCACTCTCCCGAGGGCTTTCTGAGGCGCGGGGAACGTCCTGGGAGGGGAGGTAGAGGTCATCCTCTGTGCCGGGGGTCTGCTGGCTCAGCCACTGGCCCACGTTCGTTATGTGGGTGTAGAAGCGGTCACCTGTCACCTTGTGATCCAGGGCCAGCCCGGTGAGCTTGATCTTCTTCCTGGAGCAGCCGGGCGGGAACAAGTGAGAACCAGCCCCCAGAGCCTCTCAGGGTCTTCCCCAGTCGTTCCCGGGGTACCAAGCACTGCTGTACCCAGCTCTGAGGGGCCCACTGATAAGCTCCCTGGTGAAGAGCTGCCGTCTGGGCCCCTCAGAGCCCAGCCCAGGGACCAGCTTAGCGCCCAGTAAGCAGAGTGTCTAGTCGTCTCCCACTGGGGTTCTTGCTACAGTGCAGCACTGAGAACTCAGGCTGCTATCACAGAGCCTGGCTCTGACCTCAGAGTCACTGCCTCCCTTTCAATGGTATGACCTTAGAAAAGTCACTTTGTTCCCTGCACCACTGTTATTAATGGCGTTAACAGACCCCACGTCCTGGGGGCTGTTTGAGAATTATATGAGGGCTCAGTAGTGCCTGGCACACAGGAGACATTTGATAAATACCAGCTGTTTGACAGGCACCCTATGTGCCTGGATGTGGAGCATCTATCTCTTTCTCTCTCTCTCTCTCTCTCTCTCTCTCTCTCTCTCTCTCTCTCTCTCTCTCTCTCTCTCTCTCTCACACACACACACACACACACACACACACACGTCCCCTTGTAAACTGATAGGGGGTTGGGAAAACTTGGCATTCAGGCTGCCCACAAAGTGTGGGGTATTTGATTCCTTTTATCCCCTTTCTGGGTCCACACGGCTTGTGGCACTATTACTGGGGGTCCCTCCCCCCTCCTCTGAATCCCATCCTCCAAACCCAAAAAGGATAGTCACAATAGCAGTCACCACGTTTTGACGGCCTGTACTGTCCCCGACCCCCGTACAGATGAGAAGGCAGAGCGCGGAGGGCTTAGGTGACTTGCAAATCCGCGTCTCTCCGATTGCACAGCAGATTCTGTCCATCACAGCACCACACCCCTGGCCTCCCCTCTGCCCCCAGTGACCCCATAGAGCCACTCACGTGTATCTGCCTTCCTCAGGAGAGGGAAAGGATTCGCTGGGCCAATTGAGGGCACAGTTCAGAAAGATGAGGCAGGCCAGGCCCGACCAGGTGAACATGATGATGACAAAGGACACGCCGGTGTCATAGATCAGCTGTGGGAGGAGAGGGCAGGTCCATGGGGGAGGCTGACCAGCCCTGGGCCCACCTCTTCCAGCCCGAGGCCTCAGAAGCCTGAGAGAAACTCTCTCCGACCCCATCCCTTGTGTCCCATTTGCAGATGAGGAGACCAAGTCCAGAAGACAAGCGTCAGGCCTGGGAGCCCCAACACCCTCTTCCGTCCTCACCACACACCCCCCCTAAAGTGGGTGAACTCATTCCCACAGGCGCTGAAGCAGCTGGCCACAAGCTCAACATGTCTTTGAAATCTCAATTATTATCTTAAAAAAAGACCCACCACCTTTGCCTAGAACTCGGTGCACATTTGTTTTCACACAAAAATTTCATTTCGTTTTATGTGCAAAAGAGGGGCTTTAAGGCTCTAAGCTTCCCAGGCCCATCCGTATTTATCCTGCCCCATGCTGGCCTGATCCCCAGGGGAAAGATAAACTCCAGTTGACAGCCTTATCTCACCTGTCCCAGGTGCTCCCAGGTGCTCCCAGGTGCCACGCAGAGGGGGGTGGGGGGAGGGGGTCATGCTCAGCTCAAGGCCTCCTAACCCAGGACAAGTCTGTCCTGAATTGATTGGGATTCTGTGCCAACGAGTCAGCCGTGCTACCGGGGAAGCCGGTTATGTGAAATAGCCTCACTCTCTGTGTCCTCTCTGCCACCCGCTGCCTGGGATGACTGACATCTGCCCTCCCCTCAGGCTACTGCTGCTCAGCTCTAGTGCTGCCCAGGAAAACTGCTGTTCCTGGGGGCTCCTTGGGCCTTGGGGATCCTTCTTCCCTGAGGGCAGGACGGAGCTGCAAGGGACCACACCCCCAGATGAGTCAGGGTAAGATCTGGCTCCAAGCCCTGCTTAGTTGCCTTCGTTGAAGAGAAGGGAGAACCTCCACCTTCCACGCCTGCCGCTACCTGACCAAACTACCCCAGCCATGCACACTCTCAAACTCCTTTGCAGACGCTGAGCAAGTGCCTTCGAAACTAATAAACGAACTACCCACAGCGGAAAGTGAGGGGCGCACTGTGGCCCAGCTGAAAGGGCGCTGTGTTACCATCTACTATACAAGGAAGAAATGAGGCCCCCCCAGCCTGCCCAGAACTTGAACTCAGGCCTTCTGATTCTAGGCCCACTACGCTGACCTGTCTCGGATCTGGCCTGGCGCGGACTAGCTTTGTGACTTCGGACCCAAGTCACCCCACCTCTCCAGGGCAGGGGAAAGACATGTGGCCAGAAAGGTCAGGTGAGGCCAGAGAACCAAGAGCCCTGAATGCACAAGAAGAAGATAGACTTGATTCTGTAGGCGAAGCAGGAGTGTGAGCGAGTTCTCCATCTAAGGTCATTCTGGAAGCCACGAGAATGACAGGTGGGAGAGGGCAAAGACCAGAGGCAAGGGGACCAGCAGAGAAAGCCTGCCCTGGCCCAGGAGAGGGTGAAGGCCTGGACCGCGAGAACGGCAAAAGAAACAGGAGAGAAGAAAAATCAGGTCCACTCACTAGTCAGCTGTGCATGCAGACCCTTCCCATGATGCCTCAGTGCCTCCCACCCCCACCCCACGCGAGGTGGTGGGGACTGAGCTCTGAGGGGCAGGAACTGAGTCACCAGACACTAGTTACTATGTACCCAGTCCCACCCAGCTCTTGAATCAAAGCCAAAGAAATCCCAGTGACCTCACTGGCCCCCCAGGCAACTCCGTACCTTGATTCCCGGGAACGTGATGGCTGAAGAGGCGTAGGATCCGATCATGAGGGCCATGATAGTGGAGCGCAGGTTCCCGAACATGTTGGGCAACTGAGAGAAGAGAACAGCACCTGTGAGCAGGGGAGACCCCGACAGCCGCCCAGGGCTCCTCTTTCCCAACCTCGCCTAAAAAATCTGGAAGCGTCCAGCCCAGCCGATCTCACTGTGAGCCGCAGGAGACGTGGCAGAAAAGTGCTGAAGCAAATCAATGGTGGAACAGCTGTAACCCGCTCCTCCAGACGCCAGGACACGACAGCATCTGAAAGGCTCCCAGAAGCTCCAAGAGCGATTTCGTCCATTTTGTTTAACCCCAGGGTTTCCCAAGTTCCCCGCTTAGGGAGCCCTTTTATCGTGTGACACCTCTTAACAACCCATGGAATGGGTGTTTAAGACACACTGGTCTACTTCGCCAAGTATACAAAGGGCTCATCACTGTGCTGTATACCTGGAACTAATGTAATATTGTATGTCAACTATAATTGGAAAATAAATTCACTTGTTAAAAAAAAAGTGAAAGGAACGCTGATCTCATTGGACAGATGAGAAAAACTGAGGCCCAGAGAGGGGAGGAAATGACTCGAGTTCACAGAGCACGTTAGTGACCCTCTTCCCTGTCTGGCCATTCTAGTTCTATCCCAGCCCTGTGGCTGACTTTGTAACAGGATGGTGCCCCTTAACCTTCCCAGTGGCCCCAAATGACCCAGTCCACAGTTTCTGCTGAGCCATGACCAGTCATGGGACAGGCTGGGGGGGGGGCATCAGGGAGGCCAGGTGCCCAGGTGAGGCGAGTGGCACGCACAGAACTCCCACCAGCAGGGAATTAATTGATTGCACATTCTGCTCACTGGCCTGAGCCAAGCCCTCGGAGGAGGGGAAGGCAAGGTCACACCGCCCTCTGTGTACACCCCTCTCTAGCCCCACCATCCTCCCCAAGTCAACGGATCCCATAGCCGGGGAGGGCGAAAACCCGCCCAGAAGGGAACCTCCACTCGCGCTGGAAAGGAAGGCGGATAAACAGAGCACGAAGTCCCACACCCACCGTTGCTATGAAGAGGGTGTGGGGCCCGGCTGACGCGACTTGGGCAGAGGTTTCCCTGGAACCCTGTATCTGTAAGGCCCACTGCCAAGGCCGCCACGGAAAGCGCCAGGGCCGAGAGCCCCGCCCCACGACCCAAGGGTCCCAGAGCGCTGTTTGCACCCAGCACGGCGCAAGGCCACCCTGGCTAACCCCGAGCTGACGGGCTGGGGAGCACTGGACGTCCCGTCCCGGCCCGAGGCCCGATCTGTCCTGGCGGGATCCAGCTAGCTGGGGGCCCGGGAGGCGGGGCCCGGGAGGCGGGGCCCGGGAGGCGGGGCCTGGGCCAGCGCCCGGCCCTGCCATTGGCTGGAGGTACCGGCGGCGGGGCAGGAGGAGGAGCCGCCGATAGCCGGCAGGAGAGCCCCCCCCTAAGCCCGCCCCCCTAGGCCCACCAGGGTGGGGTCCAAGGTTAGGCTCCTGCGCTGGGCAGGGCAGAGGAGAAGGGCCTTAGGGCCCCGAGCCCAGCTGCACAACGTGGAGCATCCACGTGGAGCAGAGGTTGAGGAAGGGGGTGGGAAGAAGGATCTGCCTCCTTAAGAGAGTTGTGAAATGTCCGGGGCTGGAATGAAGGGCCGAGGTGAAATTCAGCCAAAACCACCCAGTTCGGTGGTCAGGCGGCCCTTATCCGAGATAAACAGCCCAGCCAGAGATAAAGAGCCAGCCCCTGCCAGCGGCTGGTCCAGCCGCAAACCGCTTCCCCCACTACACTCTCCTAAGCCTTGAGCCCTTACACTCACTCACCCCCACACATAACATACACACTTAGAGTAACACACACAAACACATGCGCAAGAGGCCGAGCCCTGTGAAAAGGCCGTTTTGGGTACGTCAAGTACGGTCAAGTGTCAGCAGTTTTACATGGTTTGATGGAATACACTCACAATTTGCCTTCTTCCGCCCTTCCCCACTAACAGCACCAGACACACGAGGCAAACACACACACGGTCCCGAGCTGCTCCCTCCCTGTCACTATCGCCTTACACGGCTTTATTTGCTTTCCAGCACTTATGACTCTGGACAAAATGTATTAGTTTACTTCTTTGGGGGGTTGCCTGCTCCCCCAAACCCTGCATGCAAGCTCTAGGAAAGTGAGGAAGTTTGGGTCTATTCCTGCTGCAGTCCCAGTGCCTAGAACAGAGCTCAGCAGACAGTATGAGCTTTGGGACACACACACACACACACTCACTTGATCTGCTCCACTGGCCCTTCTCCTCCTCGCCCTCACTCACTCCTCCCCCACCCCACTCCTGGGTGCCCGGCTGCCAAGCCAGAGCCTGTCATACTCACTGTGAGTGAAGAGAACGTTAGGCAGATGCCACCAAAGCCATTCAGGGACAGCGCCAAGAATATCAACGGAGACAGAGCTAGGAAGGGGAGAGGGGTGGATGAGGGCATGTGGAAGGCCAAGGGCAGGAGCTGGGGTAAACCTCCACCTTCATCCCACACATTCTTTTCTCGTGGGGGCACAAGAGGCCAGACCTCTCACCTTTGGTGTTCCGAGAGGCCAGGGCCATGAGGGTGCAGGACGCAGCGAAGCTGGCACTGTGGAGAGGTGGGGCGAGCTGACTGGGAACGCTCTGAGCCTCCCGCCTCCTTGCAGCACCAGTTCCTGTCCCCCAGCTCCCCAAGGCCTGGCCCGGCCACCTCACCTGCCGACCAGCCGAGTGGGCCGGGGGCCAAAGCGGTCCATGAGGATCCCCAGCGGCAGGGTGGTGGCACTGAGCACAAAGGAGCCGATGGTGAAACCCAGGTTGAGCATCTCTTCCTGGTGATAGCAGCTGGGCCACTGGAACTGTGCATCCTGGGTGGCGTTGGTGACATTCTCAGCTGAGGAGGGGGAAGGGAGGGCTCAGCACATGACAGCAGGAGCAGCTGGGCATAGGAGAGAGTGGCCTGGGGTCAGGGGTCCTGCGTGAAAATCCCACACCTCTGATGCGCTGTCTGCCAGGTGGAGAGGCGGCTCCAGAAATGGCCACAACTAGCACCTGACCCAGTGGGCGTCATACACCCGACTGGAGGCCTCGACTTAGCAGGTGCGCTCACGAACCGGAACGTATGTACCAAGTTGTAACAGTCACTCGATGTCCAAGCTTTGGGGGTTGCAGACCACCCCCCAGGAAGTACTCTAGAATCTGGGGGACAAAGTCAGTGAGTGATGCTCAGCTGACATAACAAGAACCACTTAAAACTTACAGGAAGGAGAAGCTGGGATGGCTCAGTGGGTTAAGCACTCACTTTGCAGCCCCGGGGACCGAGGATCAAATCCCAGCCTCGGCCCGTGTGGACCCATATGCTGAACTGGGGTGTGCTTCCCATCTGGGAAGCCCCCAGTTCAGTTCTTGCCCCCCAGTTCAGCCCCTGGCTTGAGGGGGCACACCTCCCATGCGGGAGGCCCCCAGCCCAGTTCCTGCCACGAAAACTGATGACATACAACTATGGAGACTGCTCTGGGCCCTCCCCCCTCTCTCTGCCTCTGTCAAAAACAATAAAATAAATCTTAAAAAAAAAAATTTACAGGAAGCTGTTCCCATAAATGACATCCTGATAAAATAATAGCTACAGTTTATTGAGCACTGAACGACATTCCAGTCACTGTATTAACTCACCACAGCCCCATGGTCTGCTAATACAGTAGCTCCACACTCCAGATGACGAAGTGGGGCGCGGAATTAGGACCATGGCCTTGCCCTCCCATACCCCTGGGAAGTTCCCCTGGAGGACCTGTCTTCCAGCTAAACTGCCCATCTGGAGTTGTGCCAAGTTAATGAAAAAGGCGATTGCGCTTCACTCAGTGCTCAGTGAGCCATGAGATGGCTGTTCCCTGCCTATTTGTTACTTAGGCATCACTGCCAAGGGCAAACTCAAGGTGCAGCTAGAAGGCAGGCCAGCCAGGGTCTGAATGCCCACCACCATCCTTACTAGCTGTGCAACCTCAGTGTGTCACTTCCTCTCTTTGTGCCTCAGGCCCCTGGCCTGTAAAAGGAGCCCCACACACTTAACCCAGAGGTTCTTAAGGAAATCCCGTGGGTGAGGGTGAACAACGAGCTTTGAGCAGGGCCTGGCCCAGAGCAGGTGCTCCTGAAGCAGGTGATAAAAGGAGAGATGGTGGCCCCTGGGGGGTCGCCAACATGGTCAGCTTCTTCTCGTAAGTGCTGAGGGCCCCACAGGGAATAAGACGGGAAGCTCTCAGCTCCCGTGGGGCTCATATGAGATAATACACAAGGAAAAGAGCAGACGCTGCTTTAAAGAGTGACAGTTTCTGTGATAGGCGGATGTAACAGTGCCTGAATTCTGGGAGAGGGGTGGTATTTGCCCTCAGTGGTGACAATGACCCCTGACTTCAGATGTCTGAAGGGCATGCACGTGGCAGAAGGTTGAAGTGATCTAACATAAAGAAGAATCTTCAGTGCTCGCCAACCAGGGGAGTTACGGTCAGTAGGAACCAGCTGCCGCGGAAGATGGGGTGGGTGCACAGGCTCCTGGAAGTGACCAGAGCGGAAGCCGGGGTGGCTCAGCGAGTTAAGCTCTCACTCTGCATCCCCGGGGTCCGAGGGAGGGCCCAGAGCCATCTCCATAGTTGTATGGCATCAGTTTTCAACATGGTTTCGTTCCACACAGGTAGGCAGGGGCCGCGCAGGGCAGGATCTGAACTGGCAGCCTCCCGCTTGGGAAGCACACCTAAGTTCAGCATGGGTCCACAGGGGCCGGGGCCAGGATTCGATCCTCGGTTCCCAGGGCTGCAAGGTGAGCGCTTAACCCACTGAGCCATCCCGGCTTCCCCATCTCACTTCACTTTTAACCCTCAGACATTAGCCATCTGACATCTGCCCTGATTTGTCAATTATATTAACTGCCTGGCCTCTGCTGGCATTTGAGCTTGCAGCCCCTGAATCAGACATTGTCCCTGCTCCTAAGTCTTTGACAGTCAAATGACACTTTTCTCTCACAAACAGTCCCAGTAGCCCTCGATGAATTAACGCCTACCGTACTCTTTGCCAGGCTTTTTCAAGTGGTCTCTCATTTCATCCTCACAACCACCACAGAAAGTGAGTGTGTGACCCCCATTTTATAAATGATGAGGCTCTGAGAAGCAAAACCGCTCACAGCCTCATGGCTTCTTAGAGGCAGGCGCAGATTCAAACGCAAGACAATCTGCAGCGCCTGAGAAGGGCAGCTCAGCCTTTCCCAAGCGGCCAGGAAGCCTGGCAAGGAGCGGTGTCTCCCCCTGGCGCGGAATTCCCACCCCCTGGGTTGCTGCTAATAGCTCCAGGTCAATGAGCGCGTGTGTTTCTCTGGTTCATCGATCTGCCTCTTGTGAGTCTAACTAATCCGAGCTTGTTCCTGAGACCGGATCACTCTGCATGGTTGGATAAGGCACGGATTTCAGAAGCAAGAGGAAGCAGGTCAAGAAGCAAAGACCTCTTAGACCTCCAGCCATGTCAAGACAACAAACAAGGTCTTTGAAATCCAACCCAACTGCCCCACTTTCACAGACAAGTCAAGTGAGAGGCATGGAGTGGGACAGAGAAAACATACTCGGTAAGATAGTGACAGCGTTAGACTTAGAAGCCAGGGAACACGGCATTTTCCCAAGTGTGGTCCATGTAACAGATGGGGTGCTCAGGGTGGGTTTAGGAGGCTCATGTGTGAGAGTTAAAAGTGAGGTGAAGACTTGGGTGACCTAGAGAGTGTTTTCTGATGTTTCATAGTTATTAGCTATTTCAATGGGTATCAAAAAACACATGTACATACTATGGGGACACAGATACTGGGCTGATTCTGTGTTCTTTGCACCCTGTAGAGAGAGGCCAAGGCCACAGGGAACGAGGCCTCAAGAAGCAGAAAGGAGGAGCCTTTGATAGGGCAGCATGACTGAGACAGAATGGGGTATAGCACCCCCAGTTAGCCTGATGTGTCTAGGAATGAGGCTGGAATCCCTTGAATGAAAGAGTGGGGGTGGTGGGGAGAGACATGCTGTACCCTGCCTACCAAAAGCAGGCAACTAAGTTCTGAGAAAAGGAGGAGGGCTCACTTCAGTCACCTCTAGAGATTCCAAGCAGCCAGGCTCAGATGCACACTCACTTCTGAGCCACTCAAAACACCAGGTGGCTATGACAGCCCACATGTAAAAGTTAACCCTGCATGCACCAAAGACCTAAGTGTAAGCTCCGAAACTATAAAACCCTTAGGAGAAAACGGGCAAATCTTTGTGACCTTAGATTAGGGAATAGTTTCTTAAATGTGGCACCAAAACACAAATGGCAAAAGGAAAAAAATACATAGATCAGACTTCATCAATATTGAAAACTTTTGTGCTCCAAACATTTTGTGTTTTTCACATGAAGAATGTGAAAAGACAACCTACAGCAGGGGAAAATTTTTGCAAATCACTATCCAATAAGGGACTTGTACCTAGAACATAAAGAACTCTCACACCTCAAAAATAAAAAGGCAAATACCCAATTTTAAAATGGACAAAGGGAAGCCAGGTGGCTCAGCAGTTTAAGCACTCCCTTTCAGCCCTGGCATCTGAGGATCGAATCCCAGCCCCAGCCCATGTGGACACACATGCTACACTGGGGTGTGCCCCCAGCTCAGTTCTTGCTGGGGCCCATGTGGGAGGCCCCCAGCCCAGCTCCTGCCCTGCACAGCCCCGCACCCACCTGTAGAGTGAAACTATACAGAAAACTAATAATGAACAACTATGGAGACTGCTCTGGGCCTCCCCCTTCCCTCTGTCTGATTCTCTCTGTGTGTCAAAAAACAAACAACAACAACAAAATAAAAATAAAAATAAATCTTTAAAATGGACAAAGGATCTGAACAGACATTTTTCCAAAGATGACATACCAGTGGCCAAAAAGCACATGAAAAGATTCCCAACATCATTAGCCTTTAGAGAAATGCAAATCAAAAACCACAGAAAGATAATACTTTACGTCCACTAGAATGGCTATAATAAAAAAGATGAGTAACAACCAGTGTTGTGTAGGATGTGGAGAAATTGAACCCTCACATGCCGCTAGTGGGAATGCAAAATGGTGCAGCCACTTTGCAAGACAGTCTAGCCATACCTCTAAATGTTAAACATAGGGTTCCCATCATGGTCTAGCAATTCCACTCCTAGACGTAGACGTACAGGGAAGGAAAGCCTATGCCCAAAGAAAAACCTGTACATGAATAGAAGCATTTTTCATAAGAGCCAAAAGCGGGAACAACACACATGACCATCTCTGATGAATGGATAAATAAATCGTGGTAGATCCATACAATGGAGTATTCGTCACAGTGGGAAGAAACCAAGTCCTAACATATGCTACAACCAGGAGGGAACGTGAAAGCACCATGTTAAAGGGACAGAAGCCTGTCACCGAAGACCACATACTATAAGGTGCCATTTATATAAAACGTTCAGAACAGGCAAATCTATTTTCGTCATAGGCAGACACCAATGACAGACACTAGATTGCCTAGTGGTTGCCTAGTACTTGGGGGTAGGGACAGTAGGCACTGCTAATTGGTATAGGGCTATTTGGGGGGGTCAAGGAAATGTTCTAAAATTGATTGTGATTGTTGCACAACTCTGAATATGCTAGAAACCATTCCATTGTATACTTTATTTTTGTGATTTTTTTCCTTTGCAGGCATCAAGTACATTTATTGACCTGCAATTATTTCTTTAGAGACCATTACTTTTTTTCTTTTAAAGAGTTATTTTTATTGTTTTCGAAAGAGAGACAGAGAGACAGAGAGAAGAGGGAAGGCTCAGAGCAGTCTCCACAGTTGCACATCATTAGTTTTCTACATATTTTTATTCCACAGGTGGGTGTGGGGCTGCACAGGGCAGGAACCAGGCCCAGGTCCTCCACATGGGAGGCCCGCCCCCACGAGCTGGGGGCCTCCTATATGGGAAGCATGCCCAGGGCGGGAGCTGAACTGGGGGCCTCCCACATGGGAAGCTCGTCCCAGTGAGAACCAAACTGGGGACCACACCCCAGTTCAGCATATGGGTCCACACAGGCCGGGGCCGGGACTCGATCCTCGGACCCCAGGGCTGCAAGACAAGCACTCAACCCACTGAGCCATCCCGGCTTCTCCCGGAGACCATTTCTTTATTTTTAATAGATTTTATTAATTTTATTTTTTCAAATTTCCAATCACAGTTGACAGTATTGTACTAGTTTGAGGTGTACAGTGTAGTGATTAGACATTTACATAACTTACGAAGTGATCACCCCAATAAGTCTAGAACTCTTCTACCACCATACATAGTTATTACAGTACTACTGACTACATTTCCTATTCTGTTCGTCCCATCCTCATAACTATGATCAAATTGTATACTTTAAGTGGGTAGACTGTAAGGTATGTGCCTTTTACCTTAATAAAGCTCTTCTCCATCTTTGTAAAAAGCACAGGTGGAGGGAAAGACAATAAAAGGGAAGCAGGCGTTTGGGGGGTGATGGAAATATTCTCAGTGTTGATTATGGTGATGGCTCCTGAGGCACACAAATTTGCCAAACCTCATCAAAATGAGTGTTGAAAAGTGATCTGCAATAAAGTTGATTTAAAACACACACACACACACACACACACACACACACACGGCGGAGGCAGGAAGAAGCCAATGGAATGGAGTAGCAGGCATCAAGGCCCCTCGGACAAGTCCTCTCCAGTCTCCAGGGTAAACAACCCAGTGGGAGCTGGACTTCCCACCTCCACTTGCAAACGGGGCTCCCCAAAGCCCTCCTGGCCATCTGCCTGGTTCTCTTAGCCACCCCGGAACACCTATCATTTCACCCCAAGCCTGCTCCTCCTCAGCCAACCTGCCTCCCCAGGCCAGCTGCCAACCCTAATCTCTACCTCCTTGGGCCCCCCACCCTCTGCACGCGGGGCCATTCCTCAAAGCCACCAGCTGCTTCCTTACAGATAAACTTGGCAGGGACAGGGCAACCCATGGTGGGGCGGGTGGGTGCTGCTCAGCACAGAGATCAAGACCTCACCAGTGCCACCCCTAAGACCTCCCTTCCCACGGCCAAGGCAGGTGCCTCCAGGGAATTGAGTGGAGGAGCCGGGTCAATCCAGGAACTGACCGACACTAATGCTGAGCAATCGCCACCGATGCTCACAGCACCCCCACAGGATTCCCAGTATTCTTCTTCCCGTTTGTAAAGACCAGGCCATTGAAGCTCAATGTTTTAAGGAGCTCACCGATGTCACCCAGCTGGTAAAACTTGTGGAAGCTGGGGTTCGAACCCAAGCTGGCCTTCCTCCAAGAGTCTGTTCCACAATATGGAAGTTGGAGGAAGAGAATAAGCAGGAGGAAGGCCAGACTCCACATCCACACAGCTCCTTGGGCCGCGCTTGTCAGCACAGGTCTCCTTTCCAGAAAGGGACCACAGGCCTTCAGCAGACAGCCCAGGGCTGATAACGGTCAGGTACGGTTAGGTTAGCTCAGATCTGGAATACCAGAATTCCCACTCCCGATCACAGGGCTGTCACACAAAGTCAAGGTTATTGGGACCCTCCCCCAGGCCTGGCCTAGAGGAAATGAGACTATTGACTTTGTACAGACAGGGGTCTGAAGGTCCTGGGAAAGGAGGGCAGCCCTTTACTTGCCATCCACTTGGTAGGTTCTCCAGCGCCTTACTTATCCTAACAGCAGCCCTCGGCAGAAATCCCGCCCCGGCTAGGTGTAGCACTTCCTCTCTAGAAGTTTCCATCTTGCTCTAGACCTGAGCTACCAAAGGCTAGTATTCTGCCCCTGAGTTCCAGCATCTGGCTGCCCAGCAGGATACCTGGCACTGAGCAAAGGAGACTGGATGAGATAAAGGGGGTAGAGCGGGCAGAGTGCCGCCCATTCTCTAGAGCAAGTTTGGGGAGGTCCAGTGGGCTGTTCAATTGCCTGCCCAGTGCTCCGGTTTAAGCAGCCCTGCCTTCCGTCCACTCAGCCACCTGTCCTTCTCCGGTGTCCACCGTTCCCCTCTGTTGTCCCTGTCCCAGCCCCACTGGCCCCACTCGGGCGTACCTGGGCACAAGCTGGAGTAGAAGCCCTCGTCCTTGAGCATGATGAGCAGGGAGCCCCAGCCCAGGAGCACGGCCGAGAAGAAGAGGTTCTCCACCACGGCCGTGCAGGCCATCCACCAGCGCCTCCGGTAGGCCTGCTGCAGCGTGGGGGCCATGCTGGCCGCGAGCCTGCACAGGAACAGAGCGCTGAACACGGCGCTGAGCGGAGAGCGCCCCAGGGGCCCCTGGCAAGGGCTCTGCATCGCGGTGGCTCCCGAGCCAGCCGCGAGGGGGCCTTCACATAGGCCCCATGGAGCCCTGGGCTTCCCAGCGGGTGCCACCGAGCTGGCTCAGGGCGCACTGGCGGTGCCAGGGGCGCACGCAGCACTGAGTTCCCGCCGGGCCACTATCAGATACAAGGAAGGTCCGGTCTCCTCACCACAGCTTGCTGGCGCGCTGCCGGGCTCTTCCAGCCAGGCCAGGACGCGCACAGCCCCGCTCCCAGGGGCCAAGCCCGCACGTCCCCCAAGTCCCCAAAGGGTCAGCAAAGGGCAGAGCGCGCACTGACGCCACCGCGGGCCACTAGCCCGACGCCTGCGCCAAGAAGGACCCCCAGGCCCCGGGAAGACCACTCCCCTCCTCTGGGGCTGGGCGACAGCAAGCCCTTCCCCGCTCCGCACCAGGCCACCAGTGTCCCTGCAGTCTCCCAGTTCAAGCCAACAGCTGCCACGTGGCCTGTCACCCAGAGCCGGCCCTCCGGCGCCCCCGGCGCCCTGGGGCGCCCCTCACTCACTCCGGAGGGCGCAGGGCACCACGCTCCCGCCCGGGGAGGGGGCTCCGGCTCCGACAGGAAGTCCGGCGGCCGCTGACTTTATAAGGGCAGCGGCGGCCGCCGGGCGGGTGTGTTTACCAGAAGGAGGGAAGGAGCCCGGCTCCCCCCGCCGCGGCCGCGGCCGCCTCCGCAGGAGACGATGGGACGCGGGCGGCGCGCGGGCGAGGAGCCGCCAGGCAGGGGTGAGACCCAGGACGGCAGAGAGCAGGGGGCGAGGAAGGGCAAGCGTGAGCGAGGAGAGCCCGAGGCCCTGCCCCGGGAACCTCAGTGCCCTCGCCTGCGAAATGGGGCTGCGGATTCAGGCGCCCCCGCTGGTGCGTTCAGCCCCCAAGACTGTGGGTGTGAACAGAGGAAGTGCACCCAGCTGGGGCGGAGAGGCGGCGCGGAGTCGGGGAGCGAGCCGAGGGGAGGAGACGCGCGCGGGGAGGCGACCGGGCGCCCCGGAGCCCAGGGCCCCGGTAGCCGGCGTCTCCTGGAGCCCAGGAGCGTGGTGGCAGCCGAGCTGGGCAGCTCTGAGGATGCACAGCCGGGCCGGCCCCCACCCGCCGCTCACCTCGGGTGGGGGGCAGGCGCCCCTCCTGCAGCCGCGGGCGCCTCTGGGAGCTCAGCGCCTGGGTGGCGCGTCCCCACCCGGGGTGCCCCGTGTCGGGAGGGCCCAGCCCTGACCAGCACCGGCGCTCAGCCGCTGGTCCCGGCGGCCTCGGAAGTTCAGCCCGATATAGCTTGTTATTCTCTTCTCTGCCACCCTCTTCGGGACACGTCTGGGAGCTGGGAACCCTCCGGGTGGCACCGGTCCCCGGAGCGGAACAGGGACGAAGTGGACCGCCGGCGTTGATAGTGGCATTTATACCCGTCCGGGGCTGCACCCCGAAGTAGGGGCGGGGGCTCCCTTCCCTTCCCCTCCTCTTAGGTCGAGTTTCACGCGCACGTGACTCGCCCTCTGGTCCCCAGCACACGCCCCAGCACCTAAAATTTCCACCCTCACCCCCGCCCTCTCCCGCGGCCCCCTCCCCCCGACCAATCAGGCAGCGCCCTCTGTATCCTTAATCAAAACAACCAGATTGGGCTGCGGCCGTCGGCTGGCGACCAGAGGCAGGCTTGAGTGGAGCAATGTTTTTCGAGAGGCAGAATGACACAGACTGCTTTGGAGTTTGTCAGATAGAGGTCGGGGTGTTGATTTTGAAACTGACTGGCCTGGGTTACCGTGGGCAACTTGCTTTACCTCTCAGAGCCTCCGTTTTCTCTTCTGTAGATTGGGATAACAACATGGTATTGCACCTGCCTACCTGTGGGGAGGTGGGGAATGGAATTGGATATTAAATGATAACCGTGAAGTGCTCAGCACAGCGCTTGGAACCTAGTAAGCACAATAAATGTTCATTCTTGTTGCCGCTGCCGTCTTTTTTCAAAAGGCCTGGGATGGATGCTTCTAGACACTTATTAACTGATTGATTCCTGGTACATTTCTCAACTTCATGGGCTTGTTTCCTCATCTGTAAAAGAGAGGAGGTGTCACTACGTGGACTGGGGTGTGGGTTAATGAGATGACAAAAGCAAATCAATAGAAAGGTGTGTTAAAAGCAGTGTGAGCGATAGCCACAGAGCTCTGGATATGTGGGCAAATGCCCAGGCAGTGCCAAGAAGGCATCCAACAAGAGGGCAACTTGGCACACCTGAGTCACCAAGCCAACTGAGGAACTGAGATTTGCGGAGCGGCAACTAGATGCTGGGCACTTTCCAAACAAAAGTGGTCATTAGATCCTCAAAACATCATGGTCTTGTTGAAACCTCACAACTTTTCACAGCCAGTAGCTGGAGCACGGTGGATGGGGGCAGAGTGCGAACTCAGAGCTGTCTGTCTGGTTGGCCCTCTTCCTTCTTTTCCCCAGATCCAGAGCAAGGCCTCACAGCAGAAGAGGCACAAGGTCTCTCTGGCAAAACCAGTGTCAGGCTCTGATGATTTCACTTCTTAAAATTCGGTACTGGCCCCCAGAACTTCCAGATCAAGGTCAACCCCCTTAGCTTATAGCACAGGGGGTCCTAAAGCAAGCGTTCTAACCCACGATGGTCATGGAGCCCTTTGAGAATACATTCAAGGCTATGCGTCCACTCCCTGTGAAAATGCATGTGTGAACATGGACACACACACTCAAATT
>PVKE010000259.1:61010-170925 GCA_004027555.1 Craseonycteris thonglongyai | reverse complement strand
TAAAATAATTTTATGAGTGAAAATATTTTGATTATTCTGTCATAATTTTCTCTCTCTTAAAAGATAGTTAAAATTTTTGTTTTATGTACTAACATTAGATCCTAGGTGTTAAAATTCTATTTTAAATTGAATTATCATTCTTGTTAATATTACTATATAATAATAATAGATTAAAAACATATATTAAACATTTTAATAACTATTCAACAGAGTAAAATTTAATTGAAAATGCATATCCTAATGAAGCAGAAGAAGTGATTTTTGTTTTTTCAATCTGTTTATGTATTCTTGGATGAATATTACTCATTGCTAGTATAAGCTAATATTCCTAATTTTTTATACGTGTCAACACTGAGAAATTTTATTTGTATAAATAAGTAGATGGAACTGAAAGGAGTTATGTCAGTAGCAACCAATAGTCACTACTCACTAAACATTTTTCTTAATCCATCAGCCAACATCTTTAATTTTATGGAAAGTAAAGAATTGAAACACCTTATTTGTGAAGATTCTTTCCTAGGTCATCAGAAACACTCACTTTCTTACCACATATACGATATTTAAAATTGTCACATTGTTTGGAGCCCTGGAGGTTTTTGATTTGTTTTGTTTTTAATACCCTGAACAAAACACTAAAGTAAGTTTAGAATGGGCAGAAAGTGAATTTTCCTTTCAAGTTGGACACAGATGATTAGCAGTCAAGGAATAAGTATGAGCCGCTGTATTCTCCCCTATAGCAATTAAGAAAGCTGTCAGACAGAAGTTGAGGGTCTAGAAACTGATTCTGTTGAAACTACATGTTAATATGTATTTCCTGGACACTATGTATATGAATACTTAAGTTTGAAGACAAATGACCTAGAAAATTAGGGACCCAGGAACCACCCATGGGGTAAGCGTCCTCAAAGGAAGTTTAGGTTTAATAATAAGTTTGTTTTGTTTTTTTCCTTACCTGAAAAGGTAAAGAGGAATCTTAGACTAACACCAGCCAATAGATTAGTGTAAAATGAGAAAACGTTGGGCTGGTACAAATTAACATACTATCTAAAGTACAACTGACAACAGTGAAGTCTTGGATTTCTTAAGGAGATGGAGAAAAATAGTCTCTCATTTCAGCAGTGTAATTCAATGTATAACTGCACAAAAAGCAAAGAAACAAAGACAGGAGAACATCATGTTGATGAAAAAGCTATGGTAGTTAAGGGGAGAAAACCACTTTTATTACATTCTGGATTTGAGTAAGTGCATTGGAGTCTGAGGAAGCTGGTGGAAGTAACCTATTTCTAGAGATATTAACAATATCAGAAGAAAACAGGGGATGCCAGGATAGCTCAGCACTTAAGTGCTTGCCTTACAATCACAAGGTCCAGGGATCAAAACCGGACCCTGGCCCCTGCAAATCCATATGCTGAACCATGTGGCGCAACTGGTAACCACCAGGATGGCTCAGTAGCAAGGGTTCTCACCTCCCATGCAGGAGGCCCCCGGTTCGGTTCCCACCCCACATGGCTCCACATCCAGCTATGTGGAATGAAACCATGTCACAACTAATGATGTACAACTATGGAGACTGCCCTGGGCCCTCCCTCTTTCTTTACTTCCCCCTTCTCTCTCTCTCTCTCACATTCTCTCAAAACAATAAAATAAATCTTAAAAAGAAGAAGAAGAAGAAGAAGAAGAAGAAAATCAGTTTCAGTGAGGTTCAGGTGAGGACTTAAGGTGAGACAAGAAGCCATTTAAAACTGAAGTAGTGATGATGTGACTGAGTTCACTAAGTGATCAATTGTGTACTTTTGACAATGCTGGTACAGGAAGTAGGGTTCAATCTTATGCTATCACATCCTTTCTACATGTTTATCTTGCTGTGCCATGTGACCTCTGGTTGAATGGAGATTAGATCAGATGACTGCTAAACTTCCTTCTAGCTCTAACAATTTATAAAAGGACACTATGCAAATGTTCATAGCAACATTCTTCATAGTAGACAGAAAGTAGAAATAGATGGAATGTCTATCAGCTAATGAATGTAAACATGGTATATCCACTCAATGGAACATAATTTGATAGTAAAAGGAAATAGAGTGCTGATATATGCTACAACTTAGATGAACCTTGAAAAAATAAGTGAAAGAAGCCAGGCAAAAAAAACACATGTTGTATGATTCCATCAATAGGAAATGTCCGTAACAGGCAAATCTATAGAGACAGGAAGCAGATTCGCGGTCAGCCTTGGTCTGGGGGTTGAGGAGAAACGGCATGACTGCTAATGGGCACAGGATTTCTTCCTGATATGATGGAAATGTTCTAAACTTAACTGTAGTAAGGACTGTACAACTCTGTGCATAGACTAAAAACTATTGAATCATACGGTTTAGATGTTTGAATTGCATGGTATGTGAATTATATCTCAATAAAGTTATTTATTTTTTTTAAAGAACATCATGAAATAAGTTTTAAGAGGAAAGAAAGAGCTTGGATCGTGGCTCAGACATAGGACTGTGCTGTTTTGCCCGAGGGCTGACAGGAAAGGAGAAAAAGTCCCGGAGTAAGAAGCAGTGCGGCAGGAGGGGGTGGGCAGCCAGCCAGCAGCAGGACAGTGGGCCTTGGTGTGCGTGCAGATGCTGCTGGGCTGTCTGAAGTGCAGAGAGAGCACCGAGGAAATCCAAAGGTAGACTCACAGCCTCAAACTTTGCATTTGGCCAGATATGCACTTGGGCACGTCTTTCTAAATGGACCTCTTCAGCCCTCTACCCTCATGCCCATATTCTGCCAGCTAAAGCCATCATTTCTCTCTGCTCTTTTAAATGCTTGTAAAATGTCTTCTTTCTTAGCATCTGATTTTTTGGACATAATGTCTTTCCTCTCTGTTTGTTTTGTGCTTACCAGGTACTTTCTCTCTCCTTGGCATAAGCTATTTCCTTTTCTTTCATTATTTTTAAAAAGTCAGCTTTTGACTCCCCCTTCCCCCCATTTATTCTTCTATGGGGGCCCTTTGTGACAGTTTCATAAAGGTTTATTATGTATAAATGTGAAGATTCACTAATACATTTAAAATGAGGGAATGCACTGTAGCAAGCGCTACTAAGATTAAAAATTAAATGTGGTACATGAAGGACAATGCAATCTGACATTGATTTTTAACAATTATACAGCAAAGAACTTGAGAGCCTCCTTGTAAGATTTTCTTTTCTGTGATCTCATTTATTCTTTATGCACTAGGGGCACAGGTTTATGTCTTATTCAGGGTTTGTCTAAAGTATCCTTTAACTCTTTACCCAACTAAAACTAATGCAGGATTTCAAGTTCATTCATCCATTCAACCATTCATACACCACTCATTCAACAAATGTTTATTGAGCATCTACTATGGACTAGACACCTTGCTAGATGCTGGGAACAGAAGAATGAAAGGGAGGGAATGCTCCTGGCTCTCGTCATACCTACAATTCAGCAGGAGACACAGATGTTAAGTAAATAATCACACAAATCTCATAAATAGTTAAATAATTATGTGTTATAAAGAGTAAACATAGGGTACTATTATACAACAAGGCTCCTTCTCTTTTGCCTTTCTTTCTACATTTACTGCTAAGGAAGCCTGTGAAAAAGACTGGAAGAAAATTTTAAATTTATGAATATTTAAAAAGATATTAAAATTTAAATCTCTCAAGGAAGTGCTTTAATTAATTCAAGTAGAGGTGGTCCTAGTTGAATGAACAGATCACTCACTTATAACAAGCAACATTAGGAAAACAACAACAACAACAACAAATTCTTAGTGGCTTTTTGTTCACATATAACCTATGTAGGGAAATGTGTGGGGATCATACGTATACAACTCAACAACTTTTTTACAACCTGCTCACACCTGTATAACCAGAACCTAAGTCAAGAAACAGTATTATTAAAACCCCAGAAGCTCCATGCATCCCCACTTCCATTCCAAATCCAGTTCACAAGAGAACTAGTATTCTGAGCATTTGCTATGTGCCAAGTTCAAGGCAAAGTCTCTTAGCGATGCCATATCATGTGAAGACATACCTCTTAGGTATGTTAGATGATTCTCTGGGAATCTAGTTGCCACCAGCCATTTAACAAGCCAATCCTGTATTTTCAGAGAGCCAGAAAAGTATCCTTCAGTCCTGCACCAGTAGGACTCTTGTAGTTCGGCATTACTGGAGATTTTCCACAAGAGCAGAAAATTTCCATGATGGCAGAGGCCTTATGGCCCATGAGCAGAAGCGGGAAGCAGCATTTTTCTGGATGGCTGTGTGCCAGGCCATGGTTCCAGGACTTCTCAATGTGTTGTTCTGCCCCCCCCCCCCCCCCACCAAAGAAGGAAACAGTCAGCTTGTGTGCCCTGCCCTCCTCCCCTCCCCACAAAGTCCTCCCTACAGATACCAGACCCACTCGCTTATGTCTCTGAATAGTAGGGGCCACTGGGGGGTTTTCTTAAAAGATGTGGTCACTAGGGCTCTGAAGAAACTTACATTTAGTGTTTCAGGCACCATGTCTTTGAACTCTGGGGCTTGTGGCAGAGGACTGCAGTGAGTTTTAAAGAACCTAGATGGGGGACAAAGAAAAGACTCTGAAAGATCACGAGGGAATAAGTCATAAACTGCCTGGAGGGGGTTTGACCTTCACAAACGATACTACCAGTAAAAAAGTTTCCTGGAAGCTATTTTTGCTTTAGAGACCAGTCTAGACCAGAAGACAGGACCAGGGGCCAAGAACTTAATATTGTTATCAATTGTATGGGAGTAATAGGGACATTATTATTTATAGGGTCACACTCTTCGTTATTATTCATAGGGTCACACTCTTCATGCTACACTACATATTTTTACTGTTTGGGTCATTTTGCTGCCTGACCCAACTTGCCAGTGATGGGTGTGTATTTGTCACACTGGCATTTCTGTGCATGTGGGAGCACATGTCTGCACGTAGAACAAAACCTTTCCAGCTTCTCCTGGGGCCTTGTCTCAGGAACTCCTTGCTCTAAAACAGGCTTATCTCCCTAACATACGCTGCTATGGTATCATTTTAACTTTGAAGTCCTCGCCAACCTACTCAGGTAGAGTTAATAGCAATTGTCTTCTTTGCTGTTTCTTATATACAATTTCATTTATTGCTACGTGAATGGAAGAATGTATAAATGAATCCAGAAATCTTCTCTTATTTTTGGTAGTTTCAGAACTTTGTATAGAACTTGATGCAATCATCATACTACCACAGCACATTGTGTAGGTTCAATAAATGTACAGCTGCTCTGAACTTCGCCTTCCATTTTCTCCTTGATATGATGGTAATAAGATATTAGAATTATTAATAGTGGGAACTTGAAACATCATCTGTTCCAGTATCCTACTCAATGCACAAATCTTTTGTAGAGTAAATATTATTATCTATTTGAACATCTCCAGGGGTGAGATGCTTATTAATTCATAATGCAGTATGATCCATTTTGAACCACTCAAATTGTTAGCAAAGTGTTCTTTTGTGTTGAGCTAAAAATTGCATCATTGCAAATTTTACCTATTGGTCCTTTTTTCTCCTTCCCCCATAAATTGGAAGCTATCTAAAAATAAGTCTGATTCTTCTTCAGTGGGACATTGTCAAGTATTTGATAACTTCTGTCATGTTCCATTTAATATTCTCTTTTCCCAAATTGGGCCAATCTGTGCTAAATCAGACAACAGTTCCTCATATCACTGAGTTTCTAGGTCATTCCTCTTCCTCATCTTTCTCCTTTGACTTCCAGTTTGTCAATATAGTTTCTTCAATATAGTACTCAGGACGGGTGCTATGGGATTGAGCAGGTCAAAGTCACAGGTGTGACTTCCAGTCACACTGTCGAGCCTTCTGAGGGCCAGGTCTGTGCGAGGGCTGAGCTCGCAGTGCTGGGAGGCCCGTTCTCCACAGCACCTGGAGGAAAAGCCACGCTGCACATTCAAGTTCTGCTCTGCCTTCCTCAAATTCTCAGCTCAAGTAAATGAGAGTTTATCTCTTGTTGGTCTTTCTTAACTGAGGTGAGGTGGAATGAACAGACTGCCCAGGTGGATGAGGAGAGGAGGGGTCAACGAGGATACTCGGGGATCAACAATCACTGGCAGGGATTGGGGAAGCTGTGTGTGAACGGATGTGGTTGTGTGTCAAAGCCAGCAGACCCCTGGCTGATGGGAGAGGTTGGAACCGTACTGTGCTGATTCTTAAAATGTGTTGACAGTGCTGAGGTGAGAATCTCCGTGCTGGTAAGAACAACCCAGGCTTGATGTACTGGCTACAGCCTGTGGTGTCCCCTGTGGGCGTCCTCTTGCAGAGGTGGAGGGGACATGCAAACACTGCAGAGCAGGTCCAGGTGTCAAGCATTGAGAGCTGAGTGGGAGGAGGGTGGGACTTCATTTACTGTCGTTCTCTCCCCTCCATGTCTGTTATAGATGCACAAACACTCCAAGAGTTGCATGTGGCAGATAAGAACCGACCCAATCAAGAAATGCTTTCAGGGGATGATGGGATAGCTCAGCAGGTTGAGTGCTTGCCTTGCAACCACGAGGTCCGGGGATCGAATCCTGGCCTCAATTCATGCAAACCCATATGCTGAACTATGGCACAACTGGTAACCACCGAAATGGCACTGCAGCGAAGGTTCTTGCCTCACAGCAGGAGGCCCCGGTTCAGTTCCTGCCCCATGTGGCCCCACATGCACCTGTGTGGAATGAAACCGTGTCACCACTAATGATGCACACTATGGAGACTGCTCTGGGCTCTCCTGTCTCACACTCTCTCTCTCTCTCCTCTCAATAAAATAAATCTTTAAAAAGTAAAAAAAAAAAGGTTTCAGAAAGGTCTTCCCTCCTTCCCAGCTTCTGGTGGGTTCTACCTCCCAAGTACCTGAGGAAACCCAGAGAGGGCAACGTTCGCCCTGCTCTGCGGTTGCTCTCACCAAGATACTGGGTTGCTATCCTAAAGCTACTTTCAGGAATATTCTGTAGCTGGCAAATAGATTGCTCAGGCCCAGAAGTCATTCTCAGCTTAGAGACATGTACAATGGGAACCCTTGAAACCAAAATGGGGTGACAGAAACAAAATGCAAACACAGAAAAATAAGCAGTTAATGAAAGGAAGTCAACTGCGCCGACCGGAGGTCATTTGACTGACACAGGACAGGAAGGAGTCATGGGTTCTGGTGGTTGGGGCTGGCCCTGTGCCCAGAGCAGAGCAGGGCTGAGGACACGCGTGGAGGCAGGCAGCGGGAGAAGGCTGGGCCTCTGACGGATGCCGTGGTGGCATCTACTTTGGTCCTTCTCAGTGTGTGTGACGTCTGAAGGCAGAGGCCTGGAGCAGGCCTGTGGCTGCGGGGGAGGCATGGTGTTGGGCACTGTGGGGCCGCCAGGCCGGGGAGGTGGCTGTGGTTTCTTCTCAGATACCGACAGATGGTACAGGGATAAATGGGCCACCACACTGAGCTCCCCAGGGTCGGTCCCAGGTGGCACGAGGGCCACAGCAAAATATGAGTGACCACCTCCACTAGTCGTCCCCCCATCTGAGTTCTGTGGGAGCCGTTGCCTAGACGAGCGAAGATGGCTGCAGACGCCTGTGGAGAAAGGGTGCACTCGGAGCTGTGCTGGGTCCCGCAGGGAGCCCTCTGCCTGGGTTTACACCTTCTCTCCGCCTTCGATTCTGAGTGCCTCACTCTGCCTGTCTCACCCATGACACTGAGAAACCACTATTTGCTTGTGAAATGTGCCCCCGATTAACTGAAGTTCTAAAGCCCCGATAGGGCCTCTGATCCTCTGACGAGCACTCTGATCATACCTCAAGTGAAGTAATCAGCTGATATAAATGCTAGTTGCCCCTGGTCTCGTTTTTCTTTCTTCCTTGCTTGTGATGTATGTTTGGGACCCTAAACTGAGGTCATCTGCGTATTCTTCTTACTTCCCCCATCCCTGCCCAGGAAAATTACACTAAGCTCTGGCCACTTTAGTTGAGAAGAGTAGAAAATAACTACACTGTCCTTTCCAGTCTCAAAACCATAACGTAATAAACCCACTACATTCTATCATATATGCCTAAACCTTATAGGGACTTATGCATACTTCCTCTCTTTTGAATTTGCTGTACACTTGGAACAGTGATTCTCCCCACTTTTCTCCCGTTAACATGTACTATGAATGACTTCGTAAACCAGCCAAGACAAGGCACTTCAGGGTCTCACACTGTTTTGAAATTATTCATTTGAAAGTCAGTCATCGGGGAAGCCCGGATGGCTCAGTGGGTTAAGCGCTCACTTTGCAGCGCCGGGGACCCAGGATCGAGTCCCGGCCCCGGCCTGTGCGGAACCATATGCTGAACTGGGGTGTGCCTCCAGTTCAGTTCTCTCTCTGTATCTATCTCTCTCTCTCTCTCTCTCTCTCTCTCTCTCTCTCTCTCTCTCTCTCTCTGTGTCAAAAACAATAAAATTAAAAAAAAAAAAAGTGAAGTCAGTCATCAATGAGGGTTAGTAGAATAGCAACTGACAGAGTTTCTGAGGAAGCCTGTGTCGGATATCAGATTATTACTAGGATAAGAACTCATTGAAGAATATCATCTTCAAATATGGTGCAGTGGCGTGTAAACAGTGCTGTTAGAAACTGTAACTGAGGGATACAGGACAGCTCAGTGGTTGAGCACGGGTCTCCCAATCATGGGGTCCAGGATTTGATTCCCTGCCCATACAACCCCGTATGTTGAACTGTGGTGTGACTGGTAACTGGTAACTGCTGAGCTGGCTCAGCAGTGAAGGTTCTTGCCTTCCACACGGGGAGGGCCCCAGTTTTGTTCCCACCCTGCCACGGCCCCACATCCCCCAGTGTAGAATGAAACCATGTCACAACAAATGATGTGAAACTATGGAGACTGCTCTGGGCCCTACCTCTCTCTCTCTTTCTCTCTCTCTTTCTCTCTCCCACCTTCTCTCAAATAGTAAACAAATCTTTAGCAAGAAAAAAAGACAGAAATACACCATAACTTGTGGTAGCCTCTTTTTACATCCTGTGGTCTAATACTTCTCTGGAGGAGACAAACTTATTTGGGAGGAAGATGAGGTCAACACTGATAGATCCACATTTATGCACAAGACATTTGTAACCTGTGCTCATTTTCAAGGTGAGTTTGTGGAGGGCGAGGTAGAGGCTGAGAAACAAGGCTATGGAGGATTAATTAGCGCGAAGGCTTTTAAGAACTCGGGTGTATTCTTTTCTTATGTTTTGCAATGCGGCCACATGAAAACCTTCCATTTTCTCAAAACATCTGTGAGTCTTATTCAAGCACACAGACTTGGGTTGGTAGTTTTATGGAGGCAATTGGGGTGCTATTTTACAAAATATGAGAGACAGAGAAGCAATTGCATGTGTGGTTGGCTTGGATGACCTATACAATGAAGTCGTTGGGGGAGAGCAGAGATTCAGGGCCAGGTTGACTAGGAAAAAAATTCTTCAAGACATATGAGTCCCCAAGAAGACCAGGTGAGAAAACAAGTTTCTCACCACAAAGAATAGGGATCTTGAGGCAATTGCATTCGACAGTTTAAGAATAGTGTGGCTCCTGCTTACATGCGGGTTACATATCATCTTTCTTCTCATCAGCTCCATAATTTACATAAGGTCAGGTAATGTGTTCATTTCAGAGACCAGGAAGAGCAGCCAAGGAAGGCTTCAAGGACGTCCAAGGGCATGGACACAGGCCGGGAGAGAAGCCCTATTGTCCTTCTGTTCACTGGGGACTTTGATGAGGCCTAGACTTCTGGCTACTTGATGGATGAGAGCCAAGGTCAAAGAAAATCAGAAAAGAATAAAAGTGTTTATGGAAAAATACAATCCAGCATCATAGGAAATATGCTTCCTCATGTATCTTGCCCTTTTTGCATTTTGGGTTTCCCTAAAGGCAACAGTTCTATTATTGGAGCGTGCGCGCACGCACGCACACACACACACACACACACACACACACACACTCAGACCAGAAGATGACTGGAGCCAAATATTCATGTTCCCATGGTCTCTTCCAGTCACCTCAGTGCCCACTGAAAGGCACAATTAAAAGCAGGATGGAAGTAGGATAGTTTTGTAAGTTAAGAAAGATTGGGCCATTTAGGATTGAGTGTCCAAATAGGAACCTGCATAAATCTGCACAACACAAGGAATAAGGAGGTTTTGGGTAAATTCGGCCTCATGAGGAGCTTATTGGTGACTGAAAGTTAGGGAGACTACAGTGGGCCCCCTGTTGCCTAAGGATCTAAGTGAACAGCCCTCGTTGAGAAGCAATCGATTGCAATGCGGTGGATGGACCACCAGGTTGTGAGACTCCAGGGCCTTGCCTGGAATGGCCAAAAGCTTTGAACCACCTCATTTTCTGTATCCTATGGCATAAGTTAAAGTTTCTGGTCTAAAATACTCTGTGCGAGCCCCGGTCTCCTTTCCGTGGGTCTTGGATGAGACCCTGACATATATTCCTGGTAGAGAAGGGAAGAGGACACAGGCTCTCCTTACACAGAGTCGGTGCAAGTGGGGGCTCAGCCTGGCTTTCCCGCTCCTGCTCTTCTCCTTTCAGCTAGACTCCAAAGAACTGTGCTCCTTCTTCTCTCTCAGAATGCAACAGCGAATGAATAACTGTCTACCAAGCCTCTTGAGATTCATGAACAAAGGTACTGTCTGAATATAAAAGTGAACATGTTAGACAGCGATCAAATTCCAATGAAATAAAGTCACAGACTGAAGGAATTTGCAGAATATAACATAACACTTAAAGCCAAAATCTTTTACAAATGACTAAGTGACATTTTTCGAGGTCAAGAGAACCTGTAGAGCCTATAGTTCCCACTAAACAATGATAACAACAACAGCAACAACCAGGCCCTGTATAGTGAGTGACTAATCATCTGCCAAGCACTTTCACACACACGGCCTCGTGTCTCATAAATGAGACATGCACATGAAACAGAAACATTGTGCAATAATGGCTATTCTTACCATCATTTAAAATGAAGAAGACCTAAGACTCAGGGTGGGTAAATTTTATGCATGTTCCCTCTGCTGTAAAGTAGTAGTATTATCACCCAAGTCCAGATGTGGTGTCAAAATCCATGCCATACCCACTACATGAGAGCCTTTCTTCATAGACGCTCCAAATCCATGCCATACTTACTATATGAGATCCTTTCTTCATAGACCCCCCAAATTCACGCCATACTCACTACATAAGACCACTTCTTCAGAGACACCCAAATCCATGTCATATGCACTGTATGAACCCCCTTTTTCAGAGATCCCCAAATCCACACCATACTCACTACATGAGACCCCTTTTTCAGAGACCTCTAAATCCATACCACAATACTTTATGAGAACCCTTATTCAGAGACTTCCAAATCATGTCATATCCACTATATGAAACCCCTTCTTCAGAGAGCTAAATATTCCTCTCCCCTCCCAACTTCCTGTCTTGTTATGGATAGTCTATTAAAAAATTACTCCTCTTCAGTGAGGAATCAGAACTTTGGATCACAAAAGCAGCCTAGAGTCACCTGCTGGTGCAGTAGGTAGTGAGTTTTTAAGGTGATTTAAATTTGGTCCTTTGAACCCAAAATATTTTTTTCCCTCAAAGCTTCAGAGTAAAGTGAGCTTAAATTCTAAGTCGCCCAGTAAAATAAATTTAAATTCTAAATCACCAAGAAACACTTTAAAGTTTCTTTTACACAACTACCCCTCCAGTAAACTCTATTTAGTTATGATTTATTGTTTCTTCTCATGCTAGATATTAGCACTTCACATATGTCCTCTTTGCCACTCTTTTAGCATATGCTTTTTGAGCACCTAAAATGTTTTGGGCATACTGCTAATTGCTGCAGACATAGTAGTGAACCAGATGGTCACCCTAATTTTCCATGGGGTGGGTGAAGCGACAGACAATATACAGAATAAACCAATAAGCCACGTGTCAGGGGCTAAGAGCTGTGGATATACAGGCAGCGCTCGAGAGGAACAGAAATAGCAGGGTTGAGGGGGGAGGGGTGGCAGTGTGGTGCTGCTGCAGGGATGTGGTTGAGAAGGTCTTTAACCTGAGCAGGTCACCAAGGACATGGTGGGGGAAACCATGTTGTCATCTGGGGACAGAGCTTTCCAAGGAGAGGAAAGAGGTGTAAAGACCCTTGGGAGGAAATGCTGGGTGTGTTTGAGGGACACGTCGTAGAGCAGTGTGGCTGGAGAAGGAGGAGTGAGGGGAGAGAGGTAGTAACAGAAGACAAGATAGCGCAGAGGTCGGGATGAGGTCTGGACAGTGTGGAGACTGTGATCTGAAGATGGATTTCCAGTGGGTTTCCACAACAATTAGATCTAATTACTCCGGTTTTAAAGCAACCTATAAAGAGTCTCAAGGCTACTTTGGGTTGGTCAGGGTTTAAATCCAGAATTTCTGATTCCAAACTTTGATTTCTCTCTTCTTTTCTTTCTGTCCTGAAGATCCTTCTGCTCCCATGGTTCTGAGTAGAGATTGTAGATGAATAGCTATGTCCACAACACTTATACATACTGATGCACATTTCTAAAGAGTAAAAATTAAGAAAAAATTTATATAGGGCATTGTAATGAGAGGCAAATTACTTTCTAAAATGTTGTACCTATTGTGTTGGCATTTATAATGTAGGAAATCTAGTGCTTTGTCTATAACAAGAGAAAGAAAGGAAGAAGAGAAGAAACTGGATGCCAGTCTTGGAAATGCTGAGCACAGGTCTATATTGAATAACCAGAGATCAAAGAGGCCAACGGAGATGCAGCCAGCACAAGACAGACATGTTCTGTACCTTTACCTAGAAAGATCTTCTGAAACATACACAGTGAAAATGCTATGTTGATTCTATGTTGATTCTTTCAATCCATGAACACAGAATATCTTTCCATTTCTTTGTCTCTTCTTCAATTTCTTTTAATAGTGTCTTATCGTTTTCAGTATATAGGTCATAGTTTAAATGGCCATATCACCCAAAGCAATATGCAAACTTAATGCAATCCCCATTAAAATACAAATGACAGGGGTGCTGGGATAGCTCAGCAGGCGGAGCGCTTGCCTTGCAACTGCGAAGTCTGGGGATTGAATCCTGTCCCCGGCCTCTGCAAACCCACATGCTGAACTGTGGCCCCTGCACTGACTCTGGAACTTACTTCACCTGGTGTCCACTCATTCATGTCATGACTTCCGAGCTGGTGGGGCCATCCAGGCCAGGTACCTCCTCCCTGTCAGACACCTGCACCCCTAGGTGTGATCCCCTGTAGGTCCAAGCCCAGCCCCCTGGGTTCATGTGGAAACAAATGGACAGACAGCATAGCTTATTGGCCCATACAGGCCTGTTGGGTGTCTAGAAGATGGAAGGGCTCATTCCTTCCAAAGGAGCAACTTGATAAGAGTCGTACTAGGGCATCAGCTCTCAGCACTTAGGGGGCTCTGAGGAATTCCTAGGTCACTCAGGAGTCCCATGTGTCCTCACCCAGCTCTCTCGTGGCTCCCCAATGGCTTCTTCACATGTGAAAAGCAAGGAGAGCCCTGAGGCCATGTCCCTGGAGGGATCTGCTAAGCAGCACAGGCTGAGCAGTGACAGGAGAGCAGAGCACCAAGGGAAAGAAAGGTGTCACTCTGGTAGAGAGGGCGGGGTGCTGCTGAAGGACTTGTCCCCACAGAGCCCAATCCACATGCTGGGTCTTGCCCATGAAAGGGCCGAGTGGACTTGGGGCTTTCCTCTGTGGTGTGGAATGCCAGGAAAAAACACAAAACACCATGCTCTGAAAACACCTTCCTCCCCACTGAGCGCTGCTGCCTAAAATTCCTTTCACTTATAAGCAGAGGAATGAGTATAACTTGAGGCAAAAAGCCCCAAACCTAGAAACAGCAACATCTCAGGGAATTTACAGTAGGGTACAACTAACTGACCCTCCTGAGAGGAGGTTTTCACGAGAGTAGAGAATGAGGTGCTGTTCATTTTCTATTGCTAACAAACTGCCCCAAACTTGGTGGCTTATAGCAATACATATTCACTGTCTCATGGTTCTGTAGATCAAAAGTTTGAGTGACTTGGCTGGGCTCTGCTCAGGGTTTCACAAGGCCAAGGTCAGGGCAGTGGCAGAGCTGCATGGAGACTGTAGATAAATAGCTATGCCCCCATGAAGGCTCTGGGGGACACCCACTTCCAGGACCTGCCAGGTTGTTGGTATTATGGAATCAGGTTTTTTCAGTTGGAGGAATGAGGTCCCTGTTGTTGACTACTGGCTGAGTGTGGTTCTCAGCTTTTGAGAGGTTGTCAGCGTGCCCTGGCTTGTTGCCTCCTTCCTTCTTCAAAGCCAGCAATGCTGGTTCAGTCCTCATGCTCACCCCCAACCCCCACCCCCCACGCCCCACACACACACCTCACCTCAGCCTCAGCTCTCTGCTTGTTCTTCTACCATGTCTCCTTGACTTCAGCTAGAGAAATTTCTCTGCTTTTAAGACTCAAGTGATTAGATTGGGCCCATCTGATAATTCAGGATCATCTCCCCATTTTACAGTCTATAACCTTAACTGTACTTTCAAAATCTCCTTCATCCCACAATTTAACATATTTATAGGACTCAGGGATTAGAGAAGGGTACCATTGTTTGGTCTACCACGGAGGTGAAGGAGAAGAGATCAAGCTCTTTACAAACATTTCTTTTAATCCTCACAATTACTGTGAAAAAAAATGTCAAAAATGTCAAGAAATTTAACCCTGATAATAAGACTAAATCTTGGCAGCATTGAAATCTGAATATAACTATGTCAACTATTACACCTAGAAGGGGCCTTAGAAGTGAACTAGACAAGGAAGTCATCTTACCCTGGGTCTATTGAGTTCATGAGTCCCTCAGAGAGAAGGAGAGCCAAGAGAAACTGAAAATAAGAATGAGTACTTGTAAAAGCATGCTTTTTTAAAAAAAGAGATAGGGTTTATGGTTTTCAGAAGAACCTCAGAGGATTCCTACACACAAAGTATTAAGAAGAATCAATCCCCATGCTTCATTAGTTGAGTTTTGTTGCAGCTGTGAAAAAAGAAGACAGCTAGGTTCACACTTAGAACATCTCCTCTGCAGAGCTTTTCCTTACCTCCATCAGCAACTTCCCATTTCTACCATAACTTTCTTCCATTTATCAATAGTCTTATAGTCCTACAGAGAAAAGGTTATTTGAAGATTATTGTGAAGCTGACTAAATACAGTAGACTCTCAGTTAACCAGCACCCACAGATGCTGGATAAATGTAAGTAGACTCTGTTTTTCAGTTAATGGAGAATCTACTGTAGTAGCATCTCACCTAGGCCTCTCTGTCATTGTCATTGTCATCTATAAGTATTCATAAGCACGGGAACACTGGACACACTAGTAGATGAGGGAAGCAAAAGAAAAGAGTAAGTCTGTGCAGCTGTGAAACAAACATGTAGACGTTCTCTTTCAAGAGTCAGTAATTTTAACTTTTCTCAACTAAGCCTTTTTATTAATAGCTGATTTTCTTTGTTGTTCCTTCTGTGTTCTAAAGCCAGACATTATCATTCACCTGCCTTCTTCTGCTCTAGCTTTTCTACCTCCCAGGTCACACCTACTCTGTGGCCAGCACTGCACTTACATTTATGAAACTGAATGGACATGTTTTCTGTCCCCGTAGAGCTTACAAACTAATGTGTCAAGAAATGCTTTCTTTTTAAACTGAATATTAAACCAACAATATACAAATATTGGTTATATTATTATTATTGATAATAAAGAGATAGATCTAAATTGCCAACCAAAGATTTCAGCCATAATATTGACTTTACATAATTTTTAAGAAATCATGTAGCTAAAGATCAAAAATCATTATTAAAATAATTTACCTACCAATGAAATAGAAACAGAGGGCTATTTTCTATAATTGTCCAATTATAGAGGCAGAGTGAAAAATATTACAGTGTTTTTGTCCTTATAACTAAATTTCAAGATGATATTATATGCTAAGAAAATAAAAATAAAACAAAGTAGATTTTCTTTGATTATTTTTTTAAATTGAGACAGAATAAAATGGAAAATAAACAATGGAAGAAAATGCCTTCTGCGATATACATGAAAATAAGAAAAGTGAAAGCAAACAATATATATTCATTCAAATAAAATTATCAATCACTAGCTTTGCATAGTTGAAACACATAGAACTGTATGACTTTAGACAAGTAACGTCAAAACTCTGAGCTTCAATTTTTTCTCATCTGTAGAATCATGAGAATCATATCTGCTTTACTGTATTTTTAAGAGTAAATTGAAAATTTTTTTTATGTATGAGTAATTATTATTTAAATAAGAATATATATGCCATAGTAAAATACCTTAGAAGCCAATAGTAGATTTAAAAAATATTATTATTGTAGTGTATTATATTGTGTAGTATTGTATTATATTTGTTTAAAATATCAATAAAAAGATTATCTATGAAGAATAACCTTTTCTCAGTTTTATTGTGACTTCCTAATGGAATCTTTGTCTTGAGGGGATTCTGGCAATCATCCGATTCATACTTGTGTCTTCCACAAAGATAAGAGTCTGGTGTAAACAGAGAAAATGAGTAATTAGCTGAGGGGGTGAGGGCAGTACGGCTGTGGTGGCCCCATGGATGTGCCTGTACTTCTGTGTGATGTTTAGAGAAGGATATGCTTGTATGGGAACTCAAAGGACAGGCCTGCAACACAGCGTGCAGAGGAGGGCATCTTACTTTTGTCACAGAGATGGCAAAGGTGAAAGCCCCTACTTACATGTACTTGTGGAAAGCGGTGACTCGTCCTCATCACCATTGACTCAAGAAAGAACCCCTCCATGGCATAACTGTGCAAAAACCTGGCTTGTTCATAACAATATCCCTAAATCCTATTCGAGTGATTAGCATCAAGTAGGTCTCACTAATACTTGTTGAACGGACGAATATATGACTCAGCTTTTATGCAATTATTTAGTTCAAATATATTTAAATAATGCCCAGACTGCTAACTAATCTGCAAAGGGCTTTATTTGTCAACGTGGTGACAAGGCAGACAGGATGTGTTGGCTGCATACAATGACCCACCATCATCATGGACTTCCATCTTATTCCTCAACTAAATCTTTTCTCTGTCCAGTTTCCCAAGTAAAGAGGCTTTAGATGGAAGGGAAGGAAGAGATGACGAGAGGGACAGGCTGACACAGCTGGATAAGCCATCACCTCCACCACACGAATGATTTACAGGAAAGTATAAGAAAGAAGAGGTTAGGCTATGTTTTCTTTTTCACGATGTATTGTTTTCCTGTCATATTCACATGGCTACGGCAAGCCCTCAGAAGTCAGGCACATCTAGGTCCTGCACCTTGCCACTGTGTGCAATGAGGCAAGTAACTCTGGGATTTAATTTCTCCACGTGTGAGGTGAGAAAACTCGGGTGTGACCAGGAAAGGGACGAAGCCAAGCAAAGTTGAGTTTCCAAATGAAGTCCCAGCAGGATCCTCCCTGGGAGCTCCTCAGTACAAGTGAGCAATGGGTGGTCCATTAGCCATTGCTGGAAGGGGTGGGGGAGGGTGTAAGTGCCTGCCCAGATGTCAGTCCTCTAAAGGAGTCGTAAGTGCCTCATTCAGACTCTTGTTCATATAGAAGCTGGGGAGGGAAACATAACTAGTAGAGGGACCAAGGGGAGCTGAACAGAACCCACCAGGGTTGGCTTCAGCCCACTTTGACGGTTAGATGACATAGGCATACAAAGCCCTTAGGATAGCCTTTAGACTAAAGCACGTGCCAGCTGTTTGCTACTATAGTTAATATTTTTACTGTCTTTTCCATGGTATTAGAGTCACTGTTCCCCACGGCTAACAAGCAGAGGCTATGAGCCCACCTGCTCTCAGGTCATGTAAATTAGCATAACTGCTGGGAGGAAGATGAGGAAGAGGTGGGTCAGGGTCCACTGGGGCACACCTGTGCCTTCAAAAAGGAGGCATTTAAAATCAAGTGTTTATAAAACACTGTGCATTCAAAGTCAAACCAAACCAAAACAGCAAACACATCTGGCTGGTGGACTACAGCTCACCACATTATGTTCTGGGCTTTCTCATAATCCCCATCCTGCAAGGCACTCCGGTGCCACAGGGACAGCGCCTTGGCTGCCAGTCTTCCTGGAAGCTAGCAGATTATGGAATGAGTTTTCCAGGGTGGTCCATCCTCTCCAGCTTGGTCGGTGACCACTCCTAGGAAACTGCTTCCAACCCTGCAGATGCTGTGGTCCACCCTGCTTCCTGTGTTCTCTGGTCTGAGACAAAGTCTGTGCTGAGTCTGTACAATGGACAGTGGGGTTGGGTTTTAATTCGTTTAAGGAATATTTATTGAATACTATGCTACCAAGTTCTATGCTGGGTGCCAGGGATCCTAATGAGAGCTAGACCTCTGTGTGTGTGTGTGTGTGTGTGTGTGTGTGTGTGTGTGTGTGTGTGTCTTCTTTCCTAGGGAATACAAAGTCAGGAATGAACCAAAATTGCTTATCTATCCATCTGTCCTCATCTTGGACCATTTGACTAGCACCTCTTTATATATCTTCCATCCTCACACTGACTCTGGTCCTGCTAGATGGACCACTCAACCTTTTACCTGATGTGTGTACAGATAACTCTATACTAGTGAATCAGGGTAGGGGTTTGTGTGAAAGAAAATAACAAGACATGGCCCTGGGGAAAGAGGAGATACATTCCAAGAGCCATCAGAGACCTAGGACAATCTAATAATGTTAACTTGTGAAGATGCGACCGTAGTGCTGGAGGTAGAGAGAAGAGAGCTGACAGAATGATGTAAGATCAGGGAAAATGTAACCAGGCACTACCCCCACCTACTGTGTCCCTTAAACCTGTTCTATGATTTCTATTTTATTCTACATTACTATCCCTCTCATGATTAAAATTTAATATGTGGGCATCATAGAAAATTTGAAAGAAGAGAAAAGCAAAGAAAGAATGAAAAACTATCTATAATTCTATTACCCAGACTTAGTCATAGCAAACACTTGATTTTTCTTCTAGATACACACATTTTTTTTTTACTGGAACAATATTTGAAACTTGGTTTTCTCCCATTACATTTAATAGTTTATCTTTGTACTTTCCTCCAAATAATTAAGTCTCTCATACAACATGCTTCTTAATGGCTATATAATATTTTGTCAGATTGATGTACTATAATTTATTTGAGCAAACTCTCATTTCCTCCCTAAGATCTGTCTTCTTATCTCATATTCCAATTAGAGCCAGACTTTGAAGCTACCCTCAGGACCCAAGAAGCCAGCAATAGATGGTTTGTGCTATCCCTCCCCAAGAACTTCAAAGAACGCAAGCGACACCAACTGCCATATTCTGTGTCCATAGCTGCTCAGTGACAACTCAGCTTGAGGCTACTACAGAGGTGGACAAAAGTGGAGGCAGGCTGGGTTTGGGATTAAAGGAGTTCCAATGGCCAGATTGTGAGAGCATTAAATTAAACACTTATCTTACAGGCTTCTTTCAGAAAGCCGAGATACCAGCAGAACTCTTGCTGAAAGTCAAAGCAAATGGCACCCTTCAGAGCTGAATTTGGCTCCATTTGTTCCAGGGAAGGTGGGTGGCTTCAGCTGCCTAGGAAACACGCTTTGAATATGTGCTTCCTGTAATTCTTTATGCTTCTCTCCCGAAAGGGTTCCTAGTGTTCCTGATAAAGAATTCTTATTCTTTGGCATTTGCTGGCAGCTGAGTTTTGGCAACATTCTATTCAATTCTTTATGTTGGCGAGCTCTTATAAAGCCCTGCGTCTCCTCAGAAAGAGGCCAAAATTCTTCCTTTTTCCTGCTTCTTTCTCCTCTCCCTCTCTGCCTCACTCCCACCTACCAGCCTTGTGCATACTTTTCTTTCATTTCAATCTGAAAGCTGAAACTCTGGCAGTGAGAGGAAACTACACACAGAGCATCTGCTTCAGTATTTCAGGATGCTGTTCAGGAGAGTAAATAGCACATGCAGGATGTGGGGGCCCTATTAGAACTCAAACAAATGTGCTATGATGGTTTGAATGTTGACCATGACACAGAACACAGTCAAAACCTCTAAGAACTTGCACTAAAAGAAACCAAAATAAGTCTTAGCCTGTCCTTTCACTTCATCAGATCTAAAGGGTGGGAAACAAAGGGATGGCAATGAATTATTCATTCACTTGTTTGTTCAGTAAATCTAAATTCAGCATCTGTTCCAACGTTGTTCACCTATGTGAATCTAGGTAACAGTGGGAGACACTGTAGTTAAATGAGATAACATATTGAAGTATCCAGTAAAGCACTAGACACCTTGTGGCATTTTAAACATATTAATAATAGCTAACATATTCTGAGATTTTATTTGCTAGGCACTATTCTATGCATTTTATATATAATAACATATTGAGTCATTAAAACAACCTTATGGAGTAAGATAACCTATCTTTACAAATAAGGTTAAATAACATCTCCAATATTACTTATTTCTTATCTATATACACTTTATATCTCAGGAGTTCTGCCCTTCTCAGCAAAGCTTAGCTGAGCATTTGACCAAACTGGAGAAGCAGAAAGTCTGTAGAAAGGTTGAAACTATGTATCTTTTTGGCAACAATGAGAAGAGGAAGCAGAGCAGTGATCCTAAGAATATTCCAGTACAGAATTCTAACCACATTCCTCTTGGTTCAGCAGGCTGGTCGTGGAGGGTAAGCCAAGGTAAGTAGCAACAGGCCCACCGTAGGGAATGTCTGCTTGGGGATCTTGTCTCCATTTCATATCACTCACACACACACACACACACACACACACACACACACACACACACACACACAGTTTCTGTATTAAAAAATCTTGAAATCTTTTGTGGATACAAATCACAGATATTTGAAAAAAATTATAGGATAATACAATACAATAACTAGATTTACCATATTAAATTTTATACTAACAGAAAAAAAATTTTCCTTAAGCATTTTATGATCTTGCCAGGAAGATAAGACAAATATGCAAGTCACCCTAAATAACTCTTCGTTATAATGTGAACTTTACCAAAGCAGGAACTGTGCTAATCTCATTCATGGCTATATTGTTAGGTTCTTGACAACTTGAGTTGGCACATAATAATAGACAATAAATAACTGTTTATTGAATTAAAAGGTATATCTCCAGAATACTTGGGAGAAGCTATAGAGAATAGATGTCGATATCCAATATTAGTTAGCTATTTCTGTGAAACAACTAACTCCAAACTTGAGCAATCTGCAAGCAGCTTAGCTGGGTGGTCCTAGTTCAGGGTTTCCCATGTTAGGTTGCTGCAGTTAGGTTGTCAGCTAGGGCTGTAATCTGAAGGCTGGACGGAAGCTAGAGGAACCACTCCCAAGATGGATCCCTTAAATGCTATTTGCTGGAAGACTGAGTTTCTCACTGGCTATTGGCTTCTCAGGAAGGAAGCCTTAGTTCCTCACCATGTGGGCCACTCAATGGGGTTGTTCAACATGGATGCTGCTTTCTCCCAAAGTGAGTGGCTCAAGAAAGGAAGAGGGGAAGCTGGGATGGCTCAGAGGGTTAAGCGCTCGCTTTGCAGCCCCTGAGACAGGATCAAATCTCCACTCTGGCTCAGGCGGATCCATATGCTGAACTGGGGTGTGCCCCCAGTTCAGTTTTTGCCAGGGCCTATGTGGGAGGCTCCAGGCCCAGTTCCAGCCCTGCGCAGCCCCGCTCCAACCTGTGGAGTGAAACTATATGGAAAACTAATGCTGTCAACTATGGAGACTGCTCTGGGCCCTCCCCCTTCTCTTTGTCTCTCTCTGTCTGTTTCTCTCTCTGCCAAAAATAACAATAAAAATAAATCTTAAGAATAAAATAAAATAAACTAGAAAGGAAGAGCCACCACAATGGAAGCTGCAATGTCTATTCAACCTAGTCTCAGAAGAGGTATGCTGTTACTTCTGCCATAGTCTATTGGCTATACACATCAACTCTAATACATTGTGGGAGGGTCTTAGCCAAGAGTGTACCAGGAATCAGGCGTCATGGAAGGCCATATTGGAGGCTGGCTGTCATGGCCCTAAAGTTATCCTATTGGGTCAGAGATAGGATAGGCTAATACTGAAATCCAGTTCATTATTTTATAAGAATGAGGCTTATTAAAGCTTGAAGAATTATGTGTGATTTGATTTCTAGTAAACTGAATGTTTTAAATGTATCCAGGGAGTTTTCTATATATACGGTAATCATTATTTTGAACTTTTTTTGTTTTGTAGAAAATGAGCATCTCTTAACTCAGTACTAACTCAAGATTTTGTATTTGTTTATGAATAATGTCCCCATACGATTACCATTCCCCAATCCATGTAAAAATATATTTATTAAATTTTTAATTAATTAGTTATAAAGCCCATGCTGAACCAATTGTGTTGTATGACAAACTGGGCCCATTAGAATCCACCAATTAAAACTCTTATTGGGGCAGATCTGTGAAAAACTGTTCTCCCCCCACCTTGTGCATATGTTTTAAGTTATTATGTATGTTTATTAGTTAGGAATGCTGGATATAGCTCTATATCATTAGCAAGTTTTGGAATTCAGACCAGTTTTTGGTGTCCGTGTGAGTCATCCACTGCAGTCTCAGTGCTCTGCTCGATTACATGCCAGGCAAGGCTCAGGCACAGCCCCATTTGTCACATGATCTTGTCAAAGAAATAAGTCAATGGTTCCATAACAAGCAAATAGGTAACATATTGCATTGTGATCATATGGTATACTTGATACTTTCATTGCATATCTTATGTTAGTTTTGTTTGATTTTATATTCATGATGAGTTCCTACTAATGTTAGATATTGCTAGTGATTGCTAGTGAAACACTATTACTCCTCTCTTAAGCCTTTGGATCCATTTAATTGAAGTATAGCCTCTGATCACAAGAGATGCTGTTAATAACAAAATTGGTGCTGAGGCTGATATCAAAAGACCAATGTCACTCATAACCCCTAAAACAAAAACTTTGTGTTCATCATAACTCCATTGTTCTCAATCAGTTAACATTATACATTCAACTTCATGCAAAAAAATGCATGTAGGGAATTTTCAAAAAATGACATTCTTTTGAAATGTTTTATGCAGCAAATGACTATCTTCTGATTTATCCTTTGTAAAAATCTTTTATATAGATAGAATTAATTTTGAAACAATTTTCTACCATAAAAACAATTTAAAAGCCCCTGATCTGGAATATCAGCCAGTGAGAAAACTGAGAGAGAAGACTTGAAAGGCAGGCCGAGGTCTGATATATCATAGAACCGTCTCAGAAGATATGACTATAGAACCAGACATACCGCGGGTAGAAAACAGATGCAGACTACAATCAAACCCTTAAATATCTATATAAAGTACGGTCCTTCCAAAGAGAAAAAACATGCAAAAAATTCTATGAAAACAAGTGGCCAATATATTAAGTGAGCCAATTAAGTGATATGTCAACTTGGACTGGCATCTGAAAATTTTTTCCACTTTTATCAGGCAATAAAACTAAAATAGATTATTAAAAAACTAAATAAAGACATATCTAAAAAGTTAGGATGCAGTTGTAAAAATAACCCCATTTCAAGCAAATGGATTGGATCTCCAATTGGCAGGGCACCTTATCAATGGGACTCAGCCAGGCTTTCAAAGTATGGCTCTGATTATGGGCAGTTCCAGAACTCACACCTGAACTGGAGCACTGGCTAATAATCAGCCTCTTTGAGTTAAGAACTTTTCTTTTTTAAGATTTTTATTATAAAACATAGGTAACATACAATATTATATCAGTTTCAGGTGTACAGCATAGTTGTTCATCATTTATATACATGAAGTGATTACCATAAGGCCAGAACCATCTGACACTGTTGAATGCTGTCACAATATTACTGACTATGTTCCTCACGCTATGTATTACACCCCCATGGCTTATTGTGTTATACCTAAATATTTGAACCTCTTATTCCCCTTTACCACTTTCCCTGCTTTAAAAATTTTTTAATTATAGTTATCATTCAATATTATTTTATATTAATTTTAGGTATACAGCATGGCTGTTAGACACTTACATAACTTAAGAAATGATCCCCCTGACTAGTCTAGTACTCACCTGACACTATACATAGTTATTATATTATTGACTATATTTTCTATTCTTTACTATACATTCCCATGACTATTTTGTAGCCACCAATTTGTACTTCTTAATCCCTTCACCTTTCTCACCCTGTCTCCCAACCCCCTCCTACCTGTCACCCTGATAAAGCTCGTACCCATCTGACACCATACAGAGTTATTACAGTATTATTGACTACATCTCCTATATCTTAATGACTACTTTGTAACAACCCAGTTGTGCTTTCTAATCTCTTCCCGTTTTTCACCCTTGCTTCTCAACCCTCCTACCATCTGGCAACAAATGAAATGTTCTCTGTATCTGTGAGCATGTTTCTGTCTTACTTGTTTGTATGTTTTGTTCTTTAGATTGCACATAGAAGTGAAATTGCATCGTATCTGTCGTTCTCTGTCTGACGTATGTCACTCAGCACAGTGCCCTCCGGGTCCATCCATGGAATGCAAGAGCTCGTTGCTCTCCGTGGCCGAGCAGTGTCCATTGTGTATACTCCCATGTATCACCTCTTCTTTATCCATTCATCCATGGATGAACACCAAGGCTGTGTCCACATCTTGGACATTGTAAATAATGCTGCAGTAAATAGATAGATACACACCTCCCCTTAAATCAGTGTTTTTTTAAAGATTTATTTTTATTGTTTTTTTGACAGAGAGAGTGAGAGCGAGAGTGAGAGCGAGAGCGAGAGAGAGAGAGAGAGAGAGAGAGAGAGAGAGAGAGAGAGAGAGATACAGAGACAGAGAGAAGGGGGAGGGCCCAGAACAGTCTCCATAGTTACAAATCATTGGTTTTTCCACATAGTTTCATTCCACAGGTGGGTGCGGGGCTGCACAGGGCAGGAACTGGGCTGGGGTCTTACCCTGGTGAGAACTGAACTGGGGGCACTCCCCAGTTCAGCATATGGGTCCGCACGGGCCAGGGCTGGGATTCGATCCTCGGTCCCTGGGGCTGCAGAGTGAGCACTCAACCCACTGAGCCATCCCAGCTTCCCCTAAATTAGTGTTTTAAATACCCAGAAATGGGACCACTAGGTCCTGCTTTGTCTCTTGTTACAATCTTTGTTTTAAAGTCCATTTTGTCTGGTAAAAGTATTGTTACCTTAGATTTTTTTTTTTCATTTTTATGTAATAAATTTTTCTGTTCCTTTACTGTCAGTCTATGTGTGTTTTCCAATCTGAAGGGAGTCTCTTATAGGCAGCACATATAAGGGTTTTGTTTTCTTATTCAGTCAGCCACTCTACATTTTTAATTGGAGCATTTAATCCATTTACTGTAAGTATTAATATTTGTTGATAGGGGATGTCAGGATAGCTCAGCAAGTTGAATGCTTGCCTTGCAACTGTGAGGTGTGAGGATCGAATTCTGGCCCCGGCCCATGAAATTTCATATGTTGAACTGTGGTACAACTGCTAACCACAAGGATGGTGGCAAAGGTTCTTACCTCCATACAGGAGGCCCCTGGTTGGGTTCCTACCCGGTGCGGCCCCGCATCCACCTATGTGGAATGAAACAATGTCACAACTAATGATGTACAACTATAGAGACTGCTCTGGGCCCTTCCCCTTCTCTCTTGCTCTCTCACCTTCTCTCAAACAATAAAATAAACCTTAACAAAAAGGAAGTACTTGTTGATAGATATGTAGTTATTGCCATTTCATTACTCATTCTTTTTTTGTTTGTTTGTTTTGTTTTGTTTTGTTTTTCATCTTAAAGAAGTCCCTCTAACATACCTTATAATACTGGTTTGGTGGTGATGAACTCCTTCAGCTTTTTCTTGTCTGGGAAGCTCTTTGTCCTTCAATTTTAAATGACGGTCTTGCTGGGTAGAGTGGCCTTGATCGTAGATCCTTGCTTTCATCACTGAATATTTTGTGCCAATCCCTTCTGGCATGCAAAGTTTTTGTTGAGAAAGCATATGACAATCTTATGGGAGCTCCCTTATAGGTTACTAATTCTTTCTCTTGCAGATTTTAGGATTCTCATTTTGTCTTTAACCTTTGCCATTTTAATTATAATGTGTCTTGGTGTGGGCCTGTTTGGGTTCATCTTGTTTGGGATTCTGTGCTTCCTTGGGCTTGTATGTCTATTTCCTTCACCAGGTTAGAATAGTTTTCAATCATTTTTTCAAATACGTTTTCATTCCCTGGCTTTATTTCTTGTCTTTCTGGTACCCCTATGATGCAAATGTTATTATGCTTTATGTTGGCCCAGAGGTCTCTTAAACTATCCTGATTTTTTTGGATTCTTTTTTTCCTGTGCTATTCTGATTGAGTATTTTCTGCTACCTTATCTTCCAAATCACTGATTAAATTCTCTGCTTCATCTGGTCTAATTGTGATTTCTTCTATTGCATTCTTCATTTGAGTTATTGTATTCTTTACTTTTTTTGTGTGTGTGGAAATCAATTTGTGTTAATCCACTGAAAATGTATGTGTGTGTTGCATAACATAGCCTATCCTAAATTATATTCCTGTCAAGTCCTACCTAGTTTTTGTAATTCCATTCAAATGACATGTTATCTACAATCTCTCTCTTTTTTTTTTTATAGTTTTTGTTTTTTGGGTTTTTTTTACATTTGATGCTCCCTCCCCCACAGCCTTTCCACCCACCTCCCCACCTCACCTTCACCCCCCCCACCACCAGGCAACCACCAAACCACTGACCTTGTCCATGAGTTTTTGTTTCTTTGTTACTTTCAGTTTTATATTCCACATATGAGTGAGGTCATATGTTTCTTGATTCTTTCAGTATGACTTATTTCTCTTAATAAGATGTTTTCAAGGTTCGTCCATGTTGTCACAAATTGCTGTATTTCATCTTTTCTTATTGTTGAGTAGTATTCCATTGAGTAAATGTACCACAACTTCTTTATCCAGTCATCTATCGAAGGGCATTTTGGTTGTTTCCACGACTTGGCCACAGTGATCAGTGCTGCGATGAACACTGGGGTACATATATCTTTGCAAATTAAGATCTTCAGGGTTTTGGGGTAGATACCCAGAAGAGAGATTCCTGGGTCATATGGCGGTTCCATTCCTAGTTTTTTTGAGGAATCTCCATACTGCCTTCCATAGTGGTTGTACCAAGTTACATTCCCACCAGCAGTGTATGAGGGTTCCTTTTTGTCCACAGCCTCTCCAGCACTTGTTATCCTTTGTCTTGTTGATTACAGCCATTCTAACAGGTGTGAGGTGGTGCCTCATTGTGATTTTAATTTGCATCTCCCTAATTGCTAGATGTTGAGCATTTTTTCATGTATTTATTGGCTGTTTGTATGTCTTCAGGGGAGAAGTATCTGTTTAGGTCTTCTGCTTATTTTTTAAGTGGATTGTTTGTTTTTTTGTTGTTGGGTTGTATGAGTTCTTTATATATTTTAGATATTAGCTCCTTATCAGAGGCATTATTCGCAAATATTTTCTCCCATTCTGTCAGTTTCCTTTTTACTTTGTTGATAGTGCTCTTTGCTGTGCACAATCTTTTTAGTTTGATACAGTCCCATTCATTTATTTTTGCTTTTACTTCCCTTACTTTTGGGGTCAAGTTTATAAAGTGCTCTCTGAACCCAAGGTCTATAAGTTTAGTACCAATGCTTTCTTTTATGAACTTTATTGTTTGGGGTCTTATGTGGAGGTCTTTAATCCACTTTGAATTAATTTTGGTATATGGTGAGAGGTCACAGTCCAGATTCATTCTTTTGCATGTGGTTTTTCAATTTTCCCAGCACCATTTACTGAAGAGGCTTTCTTTTCTCCATTGTATATTTTTTGCTCCCTTGTCAAAGACTATCTGTCCATATATTTGTGGGTTTATTTCTGGGATTTTGATTCTGTTCCTTTGGTCTGTATGTCTATTTTCCTGCCAATATCAAGCTGTTTTAATTAATGGTGCTTTGTAGTAAAGAGTGAAGTCTGGGAACATGATTCCTCCAGCCTTATTCTTTCTTGGAGGATTGCTTTAGCAATCTTCACTTTTGACTGGTTCTTTTTTTATAGTTTCTATGTTTTTGTTGTTGTTTTGTTTGTTCTGTTTTTTTGCTTGCTCCCTCTTTGTTGAAGTTTCCACTAAGTTCTTTGAGCATTCTTGTAACCAGTGTTTTGAACTCTGACTTTGGTAGGTTGCTTGCCTCCCTTTTGTTTAGTTCTTTTTCTGGAGTTTTCTCCTGTTCTTTCATTTGGGATGTGTTTCTTTGTTTTCTCATTTTAGCTGTCTCTCTGTGTTTGTTTCTCTGTAGTAAGTAGATCTGCTATATCTGTTTTTGGTTTTTTTTTAAGATTTATTTTATTGTTCATTTATTTTATTGTTTCAACAGAAACAGTGAGAGACAGAGAGAGAGAGAGAGAGAGAGAGAGAGAGAGAGAGAGAGAGAGAAGGGGGATGGCCCAGAGCAATCTCCATGGTTGTACAGCATTGGTTTTCAACATGATTTTATTCCACACAGGTGGGCGGGGGTCATGCAGGGCAGGAACTGGGCTGGGGGCCTCCAGCATGGGAGGCACATCCCAGTTCACCATATGGGTCCACACGGGCCAGGGCCAGCAAGTGTTTAATTCAATGAGCCATCCTGGCTTCCCAGATCTGCTATATCTTCTAGTCTTGCTGGGTGGCCTTATGTAGAGGTACCCGGTAGGGCCCAGTGGCACAGTCTTCCTAGTCATTTGCACTGTGTGCTCCAGGAGTGTTCCTTGTGTGATTTGTGTGTGCTCTCTTGTTATAGTTGAGGCTTGATGGTTGTTGACATGTCAGTGGGTGGGATTGACCCTCTGGCTCACTGGCTGTGGAGTTTGGCCTCTTACTTCTATAGCTTACAGGCTGCTGTTAGAGGGGCTTACCATGTGGAATGAGATTTTCCCCAGTGGAATCTTGTACCTGTTGATATCACCTTCTGGATGTACCAGTTGTGAGACTAATTGGGCAGTGCTCTGCTGGGTTCGGAAGCCAACCTCCAAGTATGTTGGTTCTGGTGCCTCTTGGGAGAGGCCCTGGTGCAGTCACTTCTTGTGACTGGCCAGGGACTACCTGGTAGGAGCTACAAAGCAATCCGTGGTTGGTCATTGCCTGTGCTGGACCTGGAGTTGTTTGTGAACTGAGGATGACTGCCACCAGTATCAGGCCTGGGGTAGCTCTGCAAAAAGCCAGGACACACCAAGGCCAGCTCCCATAAGATTTTGCCATTAATAAAGCCTTCAGCAGTTTGGAGATGAGAGTAGCAGGATCTCAGTGAGTTGCCAGTAGGCTAACCAGATGTCCCATTTTAAATGGGACAGGAAGCCATGATACTGTCCCATTTCAAACAGTATGTATGGTCAGTCTACTGACACATTGAATTAAGCCCAGTGAGATTAGGCTGACCATATGTAGCATTTGAAATGGAACAGTACTATTGTTTTCTGTCCTGTTTAAAATGGGAAGTCTGGTTAGCTTAGTCACTAGGGTGGAGCAAATGGAGCTCACCAGAACAATCCAGGTTCCGATTTGGCCATACGTGTGAGGGAGGGCCTGTCATGACAGTGCCTACAGCTACACAGGAGGAGGACCCCACACAGGGCCACTACCTTTCAGCCCTTACCCTGAAACCATATACCTCAGTCCATCCCATCCCTCTCCCCCATGTCTCTGACATGTCCCTAGCCCTTATTCCTCTGCCAGAGCCCAGGGTGAGTGCCTATGAGCAAGTCTATGTGGGCCCTTAAAGTGGACGTCTGGGTTTCCCACAGCCTTTTATCCCACCTGGACAGGACGGTCAGAATCCCTGCCATTTTTCACAGCTGTATGTTATGGGAGATCCTCTTCCCAGCATGAGTACTCTGGCCTGGGGAACCTGGTGTGGAGCTGGGGTCCCTCGTTCCTCCAGGAGGAAGCTCCATGGCCAAGATACCCCTTCCAATTTTTATCCACTACACGAAGGTTGGGGCTGGCCTGTTTCACATCTTGGCCTTTTGTACCAGTCTCAACATGGCTTCTTCCTTATATTCTTAGTTACACACATAAAACTTCAATTCAGCTAGACTTCAGATGGTTCTCCAGGTTGATTGTTTTATGATTTAGCTGTATTTTTTATGTGTTCATGGGATGAAGCAAACACAGTATTTATCTATCTGTTCTGCCATCTTGGATCTCTTTCGGTTGAGAACTTTCTAGTGTGCTTGTGAACCCCAGTTCATTTGGATAGTATTTCTGTTTCTTCTGTGTTTTTTCACTCTGAGAAAAATTACACGATATGTATAAATGAGATACTATTTCTACCCATCAAAATTGGCAAAAAAATAATAAGCTTGACAATACATTTTATCAGAGGGGCTAGAAAGCAAGCATTTTCATACGTTGCTGGTGAAAATGTAAAATGTAACAAACTTTATGGGGGCAACTTTGTCAATGTTAGCATTAACCTTTTGTTGGAGATATACTTCAAACAGTAAACAATACATACACTAAAGGTTATTTATTGGGGGAGCTGGATGGCTCAGTGGGTTAAACACTAGCTTTGCAGCCCTGGGGACCTAGGATTAAATCCTGGCCCCAGCCCGTGTGGACCCATATGCTGAACTGGAGTGTGCTTCCCATGTGGGAGTCCCCCCAGTTCAGTTCTCGCCCACTGGCTCAGCCTCTGGCTCGAAGTGGCATGCTTCTCACATGGGAAGCCCCCAGCCCAGTTTCTACCCTGCATGGCCCCCGCCCACCTGTGTGGAATAAAACCATGTCAAAATTGACGACATACAACTATGGAAACTGCTCTGGCCCTCCCCCTTCTCTCTGTCTCTCTCACTCTCTTAGTCTCTCTCTCTCTGTCTGTCAAAAGCAATTTAAAAAATCTTAAAAAAAAAAAAATGTTATTTATTGCACCACTGCAAAATTTTGGAATTACCTAAATGTCTAGGTATAGGAGATTGGATGAGCAAACCATGGTACATTCACCATAATAGAATGCCACACAGCTATGAAAAATAGTATAAGACAGGTCTCTATGAACTGATATTCAGTAATTGCCAAGTGATATTGTTAAGTGAAAGAAAGTAAAGTTCCAAAGAACATATAAATATAATATATTACCCTTTGTGTAGGAAAAAAGAAACCATTCTTTTTTAAGATTTATTTTTATTGTTTTTTGACAGAGTGAGATACAGACAGAGAGACAAAGAGAAGGTGGAGGGCCCAGAGCAGTCTTCGTAGTTGACAGCATTAGTTTTCCATATAGTGTCACTCCACAGGTGGGTGCGGGGCTGCGCAGGGCAGGAACTGGGCCGGGAGCCTCCTGCATAGGCCCCGGCAAGAACTGAACTGGGGGTACACCCCAGCTCAGCATATGGGTCCACATGGGCCGGGGCCAGGATTCGATCTTCGGTCTCTGGGGCTGCAAAGTGAGCGCTTAACACGCTGATCCATCCCTGTTTCCCAGAAGAAACCATTTTTTAAAGCACATATTTGTTTATCTTTGCAAAAAAAAAAACAGAGAAAGAATAAACCAAAAAACAGTGAAGCTGACTATCTACATAGGTGTTGGAAGGAAAATGAGGAAGAAGGGGTGTGGGAAGGAGTGGCATATGGACTATTCCTCGAGAATATCTTTCTGTATATTTTACCCTTTTGGGAGCAAGTTTATGCCCTGCATATTTTAAATATATATAATAACATGTAATTAAATCAACACGGATGGGAAGGGGAAAAGAACCTCACAAATGTAAACTAAAACATATGAGCCTTAAGGTCTTTCAAATACATTTCATAATCACACAGAATGGGGAAAAGAGTAAGCAAGTGATACAATGTAAGCATCTTCTGAAGATGGCACTTGATTATGTACTCTCAGTCTCTGCCTACAACTTGTGGGACAATTTCAAACAGCCTTTTCAGGGAAGGATGGTATCTTTTCCGACTGTGACATCGCTGTGTTCCGGGAGCAGCCTCGGTCCCAGGGGCAGTGGTGAGGAGGAGAAAGCCAGAGGCAGAATTGCGACAGAGCTGCAGGCCCAGGAGCGTGACACCATGTTTGGCAGAGAGATGGTACAACAATAAATTTTAAAAGGAAGAACTTGCAGAAACCTGACCTCAGAATTCCAAAATTCCCAGTACGAGATAAAATTTTCCATGACGAATTTTGTTTGTGAGGGAGGTGAAGATAAGGCATCTTGAAATAAACAATCGACCATGGCTGTGCAGACTCAAGCTCTGAACTACTGGGAGGATTCCCAGCCACCAGCCCCTGAAATTACAGTCAGGGAAGCCAGTGGCTGGTCTGAGTCCTCTGAATGGGTCACTCAGACACAGAGACAGTGTGGCAGGGATCCCTGAGGCCCAGAGGATCAGATTCTATGGGCCCATTGGGTTAATTAACAGAAAGGCCTCACAGACATTTGATTATGAAAGGAGGGTACTGAGCACACGTTAGAGTTCTGCCAGTTTAGATAAGAGTGGGCAGCCACTCCGGATGAAGTTAAATACTGCTACAAAGCCTCCTGGGTGGTGGGAGTGGTGGGAGTGGGAGATGTGCAGAGAAAGAGAAATAAAAAAAGAAGAAGAAGAAAGTAGGAGGAGGAAATTTTATGTTAAGTTTTGTCAATGTCTAAATTTGGTGTCTATGAGCAGACAGCCAATCATTTCTTCCCAGTCCAGTGAATAGTTATTCTGCACTGTTGTCTGCATGAAATCGCATGCACACTTCACAGAGGTGGATTCGATTGCTGTGGGAAGAGGAGGCAGGTTTTAGCCCACACTCCTTGGCAGTGGCAGCGCCAGTGTTGCTGTGTAGGAAGTACTCCGGATAGTAGTTTAGTCAGAGAAAGTTGCATTGAAATTGTGCTTGCTTTGAAATTATGCTTGAATGTGAGAACATTCTTTTTTTCTTTTTTTTAACTTATATTGTGTGCTTATTTGCGATAGGGTGGAAAGGGATGTAAACTCTCCCGACTCATCCAAATCTCCCCTGGCCTCCACCTGTGGCAGCTCTCCGAGTGGACCACTGCAGTTGCCAAATTGTAGGAGTGCCTGCCTGCGTCCTTGGCTGAGCTGGCCAACAGGATCGCTGGATAAGCAGACTGCAGGCTGGCTACTGTGCCGCCTGGCACGCCCAGGATCTGGGTAGGATTGAGAATGCCTTTCATCTCATCACATGGATCCCTTATTCACGCCACCAACTTAATTTCTGTTTTCTTTCTGGTTCTTTAGCAATCTTTCCACCATAGGACTGTGGATAACTTTTGCTTTTTACACCCTTCGCTTATGTAATTTTAAAGATTTATTTTATTGTTTTTGACAGAGACAGAGAGACACAGAAATAAGGTGGAAGGCCCAGAGCAGTCTCCATAGTTGTATATCACCAATTTTTCTACATGGTTTTGTTCCACACAATGGGCGGGAGCCATGCAGGGCAAAAACTGGGCCAGGAACCTCCTGCCTGAAAGGCAAGCCCCCTGGAGTCAGGAGCCAAGCCAGGGGCCTTCCACATGAGGACACCCCAGTTTAGCATGTGGGTCTGCACGGGCTGGGGCCAGGGCTCGATCTTTGGTCCCGGAGCTGCAAAGCGAGCACTTACCCTGCTGAGCCATCCTGGCTTCCCCCACTTATGTGATTTTAAAAGGCCCACTTCTCTGTTGTGTCTAAGACAGTGAACAGTTTTCATCGACTTGTGTTCATCTCTCCGCATCACATTCTAGAGCCCCGCTCCTGCAAGTGCAGTCAGTGGTTGGCAGCATTGGCATCACTTGGGAGCTTGTTAGAAACGCAAAAGCTCAGACCCCACCTCAAAGAGACGAAATCAAAATCTCTGAGACTGGGGTCTAGGCATCTGTGTTTTAACAAGTTCTCCGGGTGCTTTTGCTGCCATCCTAAAGTTTGAGGAGCACTATTCTAAAGGACTCCATTTTTCACTTTGTATTTTTTTCTTTCTCTACTGTTTATTACTGAGTAGTGACTTCACACACAATCTTTCACTCAACCCCACCCAGGAGCATTTAAATACGTCTGGAGACATTTTTGGTCATCATAATCAGGGCAGGGTGGGCAATTCTATGGCAGGGCCAAGGATGCAGCTAAATATCCTACAGTTTACGAGATAGCACCCCAACTAAGAATTAACTGGCCCAAAATGTCAATATTATCAAAGTTGAGGAGCACTGAATTGGAAGCAGTTGTGGTTCCTCGAATCCTGTGCTCCAGGTTGCCACCACTGTTCCGTGTTGATGGCTTGGTGTCCAAGCACTACACTGGAGAGCCATTCTAAAGGTCAGAAAGCCACCACCTTACAGAAAGGGCAGCTGCCTCCTCATCTCCACTGCCCTCAGCCCATGAGTGCCTTCATTTCTGATACACATTGTCTACTAGAGAACAAGGAGCCCTTAGTCTCTAAGAGAATGTCAGGGCCAAACGATTGTCATCTTGCCAAGATGTGGAGACACAGGAAATGGGGAGTCATCCACCCATTACAATATTATAGTTCTTCTTGGATTTTTGAGATGAAAGCAGCAAAGATCTGAAGGATGTTTACTTTTATCCTTCGCAGTCAACCTTTCTTTCATAACTTTTCTGTTCCTCCCACCCCCAAACACACACCTATTTGGGTCTACTGGACCATAAAAGGAAAAGGAAAAATATGAGTCTTCTCTAAGAAAAACACAACACCCCTACTACTATCGTCATTCCGTCACAATCTGCCCACAAGTCAGACACCTTATATTCATGTCAATATGTTTGATTAATCTTTACAACAACCCTGTAATATAGATACAATTTTTCCCACTTAAAAGCTAAAAAACTTGCTTTAAGAAATACAGATAGTGTTGGTGGAGTTATCAAAGTGTCTTCTACCGGTTAAAGATAATAGCAATACCTTATGTTTGCACTATGCTTTCCAAGTTTTTAACTATTATCTAAGTTATACTTATAGCTTAAATGCTATGGGAGTTCCCAGAAGCTATAAAATGTTTGGTGTGGTTGGAGGAAGTTTCATAAAGAATTAGGAAATCATCTAGTCCCTGAGCTTACATGAGTCTGAGAATTGTAGCTGTTGTTATTGGTAAAGCTGGTAGAAGGGGGTTCGTTTTAGACAGAAAATACAAGCAAAGACCCAGAGTCCAGAATATGGGTGTACAGAGGGGAACAAGAGAATAGCTAACCCAATAGAATCAGATGAGTATTATGGGTGGGGCGGCTATGGCTAGTGGGATCAGATTATGCAGGGTCTAGAGACCCAGACAGGACACAGTCATTGAGAGATGTTAGAAGCTTATACAAGAGATGAACATTTTGTGTCCTCCTCAGTGTCACCTTCGGAAAGCCTGCCTAACCCCCATGATGCTCTTCTTTGCATGTCAGTTTTTTGATCCTGTGGCTTCCCTTGACCATGACCCTATAAGACTGGGAACTCTTAAGGACAGAGCTACCAAGTCACGAGTAAATGTACTTTGACAGAGACCTGTGTGCTCCTGACCCTGCAGTGCCATCTGAAGATGGTGAAAGGAAAGGAAGGCCACAGGACATCCAAGGTCACAGACTATGAATGCAGGAAGGTGCACAGATGGCGTCTCAGAGCTGTCACCAAGAGGTCACTGGAGGAGCATACACTTGAGGGAGAGCACACATGGAGGAGAGATGAACTGAGGAAGCTCCAGGGTGTGGGCATCAGGAAATGTAAATGAGAATTGGCACATAATCAGAATGTATTTGAGAGGCATGACCATCTTCACTTCTGAAACAGTACATTTCAGACATTAGGAGACAACGAGGAACTACTACAACCAATGTTCTCTGCTCCTTGTAGGAAATGAAATCGTCATATGCTTAATCTAAATAACTGAAGAGTATGCTTCCAAATGCGTCCTTCTTCCTGCATCCTCTACCCCCACACATTCACATGGGTATGTGGACATGTCCCCACCAAGTGAGTCAGACAGCTAGGAACATTAGTCTATTTAAGCAGATGTCACATTAAAAAACAACATGCCATTGCACAAAGCTTACCAATAACGCCTGTCATGTAGTGATGGTGCTGATACAAAGAAAAGAGGTAATTTCGGTGAATTCAAAGAAGATAAGATTACTGTAATTATAGGGGACTGCTCCCAAATAATCTCAGAGAAAAGAAAGGCTGTTTTGTATTATGCTGAGCTATGGGAGCGAGGAGGGAGGAAGCCAGGCAAGGAGGTTGGCTGTCAGAGGGGAGGTGGTAGGAGACGGCTGTGTTTACTGGGGCTATTTCTGTGGCTGACCTACCCTATCTTGAGCCAAACACTCTGTCAAGAGAAAACAAGATCTTTGAAGGTCCCTGGGGGCAGAATCCTAAGTGTTTGTCCAGAATGAAGTGGCCACCTCTGTCCTCCCAGGTTGCCTAAACCCAACCCCTCTTTTTCAAAGCCCTGCTCAAGTCCTCCCTCTGCCGAACCATTCCATTTCTCCCCAGTCTATAGACCTCTACCTCCCGAATGGCAGCAACCACCACTGGGCAGCTAGTTAGGGTGAGTTTTCTGACATCAGTGTTGATGAACCAGTATCTTCTATCATTATTTCATCTTCTGTGTGTTCACACAGATTCCCTAAAGAATGTGTGGTGGGGTTTAGTGCCCTCAGGTCATCTCCTTAAAGAATGCGTGGTAGGGTTTAGTGCCCTCGGGTGCCCTCGGATGCCCTTCAGTGCTGGGCATAGAGTTGATCCTCAGTGCATGTTGCTTTGAGTTGACACAGGCATTCATGCAAGTGGCTGCCAGCCATGGTGGTCTACCTACCGGTATGTGATGTGGGGTCTGATGAATTAAAGAAAGAAAACTAACATCCACTGAGCACCTATGAGCCAAGCCCTCTTTCGAGGACTAGATGATTTCAATTTAACCATTTGAAAGCACTATAAAAAGATATCCTCAAATTAGGGGTGAGGAAATGGAGACTCATGAAAATTAAAGGCACAAAACTCATATGTTGAGATATAATATCAGACTTGGCTTATTCCACAGTTTATGGCCCTTTAAACGAAGCTTTAATGTCCTCAATAGTCTGCCATTTTGTTTGAACAGCACCAGAAATTCTGGCAGTTTTATCGTGATAGGTAACACTTTGATATCTGTCAAGTTGCGAACTCTCCTAGGGTAAGGTGTGATGGACAGAATAATGGCCCCACAAAATACTTACATCCTAATCCCTGGGACATGTAAATAAGTTATGTTATATGGTTTAGGACAATTAAGATTACAGATGGGATTAAAGTTGCTAAATAGGTGACTCTAAAATAAAGAGATTACCCTGGATAATCTAGGTGTGCCCAATGTAATCACAAGGGTTCCTAAGGGATGGGAGAGGGAGGCAGGAGTCAGTGAGTGAGTCTCGGTGGGAAGGACGTGATGTGTCACTGTTGGCTTTGACAATGGAGGAAGGGTCAGGAGTTAAGGAACATGAGCTGACTCTAGATGCTGGAAAAGACAAGGACACAGATTTACCCCGAGGGCCTCTGGGAAAGGGCAAGCCCTCTGACAGCTTGACTTCAGCTCAGGAGACTCTGCATCAGACTGCTGACACAGAACTATAAGATAATACATTTGTGTTGTTTTCAGCCACCAATTTGTGGTGATTCAGTAGAGCAGCCATTGGAAATGAAGACGGTCATCCTCCCGTATCTGGGGCATATGGACCAAGACCTCCACTGGATGCCTGAAACCAGTGGTGGTACCAAACCCTGCATCTACGATGCTTTTTCTTATACATAAATACCTGTGTAAAGTTTAATGGATCAATTAGGCACACTAAAAAATGAACAACTAAAAACAAAATAGAACCACTAACAATAGGCTGTCATGAAAGCTATGAGTGTGGACTCTCTACCTCCTTATTGTACTGCACTTGCCCTTCTTCTGATACTGTGAGATGACACAAAACCACAGTAATGAGAAGAAGGGAGGTGAGATATGTGAGCCTGGCGACACGGTGTTCGGCTGCTACTGACCACCTGACACTTCATAACAAGGACTTTGCAGCTTCTTTTTGGTGCATCTGAACTGTCAGCATCACTACTCTGGCACTTTGGTAAGGTGACCAGTTTTTAACATTGGTAAAGCGGGACACCATTGACCAGTGGGGAGGGGGTTCTTGATTAAAAATTTGATCTATCTCCCACCATTCCCTAGCTTGTCGTGCATTCTTTCCAGAAATCGGGACTTTTTAACAAAAATTGGGACATCTGGTCACCTTAGCTTTGGGGCCATTATGAAGCAAAATGAAGGTGACTTGAATACCAGCCCTGCAACACCGTAACAGTCTTTCTGATCACCAAGGGGGCCACTCAGTGATTATTGGGTAAGAGTACCTACAGCATGGAGATGCTGGACAGAGGGAGGACTCTCAGCCCTGGGCTGGGTGGAGTGAGCCTTGCGAAATTCCATCCTGTTATTGAAAACAGTGCCCAGTTTAAAATTAATGAATTGTTTACTTCTCAAATTTTTCATGTCCTATTTGCAGACTCTTATTGATGGCTGGTAACTAAAACTGTGGAAAGTGAAACTGCAAGAAGTGGGGACCCCTAAACATGAACCAATAATGAATTGGTACCTGTTCCTGTCATAAACTTATAGAGAATTTGAGAATAGGTTTGAAGGGTTTGAAGAAGAGATCAGGTGTCTACTGAACTTAGACAAAAGGTGGAGAGAAAGGAAAAGCAAAGACTAAATAAATAAATAAATAATAACAGGTAGACAAGAGGTCAAGAACAAGCCTGGGAACTCCTGGGAGGCAGGGGTCACATTCATCCACCTTGGCACCCCCAGTGCCATGCACAGGGCCTGAGATATAATAAGTGCTCCCTTCAAAAATTATTGATTTCATAGAATGAATGGATGGATGGAGGAAGTGATGGAGGAAAGAAGAAAGGAAAAGAGGGGAGGAGGGAGGGAGGAAGGGAGGGAGGGGAGAATCACTAGAGGAAAAAAGGAAGAGAAAAGAAAGAAGGTGAATGTGTGGGGATGAAAGGCAACATAAGAGGGGAATAGGGTAGACAAACAGCTATACAGAAGGTTCTAGAATATATTTATGTGAAGCCTAGTCCTTCAAGGAAGTGTGCAACCTGATCTGCAAACAAGTAAAACCCTTTCAAGGATCTCACAAAATCATCACTGGCTCTAAGTCTCTCAGCTCATGATGTCTCATATATTACTACACAGAAAAAAAGTTAACCAAATAGAAACACAATCCTTCAATATGACCGTCAAAGGAGAGTGGAGCAACATTGCTTAAGAACAATAATTTTGCTGACATCTAACTTTTGGCACCAGTGAAACTTCATTCAGAACGATTTCTCTGAAGGATCAAGTGATAATCTCCTTTTCACTTAGACTGTCTCCATTAACTTTATCGTTCTATTGGAAAGCTTTGAACGTGTTGTTAAGAACAGATTCCTCGTGGCTAATTCTTCAATCCTCTCAGTTCCCATAAAACTGGAGACAAGATCTCTACATCTGACAACATACAAATGCAGGTGTTAAGTTGCATGCCTCTCAGCAGGCCAGCCTCAGCATTTAAATAAACATGCGTGATATTTGTTGACTTGAATTTATGTGAAAATAGCTAGCTACAGACCCACTTTCTCTGATCATTAGAAATATTGATTATATAAGAACAGGAGTCTCAAGTTCAGGATATGAAAGGTGTTAAGTACTTTTTCCTTCTTATCGTCTCTTTCTTTTTAATCATTACATATTCTCATTCTTCTCCCTTTCTCTTTTCATAGACACATGCAGGTACACAAAAGCTCATACGCATGCATGTGTGTGCACGCATGCACACACCCACACACCCACATCTAAATTTTAATGTCCCTGCATGAAATAATCCATAGACTAACCACAGTTAGATGTCATCTAATCCAGGCCCCTTCAACAGATATTTGAGATGGCATTTGTGGCCAGCAGAGATGAATAAATGGTGGTAACAGGAACCCCAACACCAATCAGGTCTCCTGATTCCCGACACCTCTGTGTTTTCCACTCTAACAAACCACCTCCAAGTGCAAGTTGGAAGGACGCGTGGGAGAGTGCTGGCCTTCTGCCCAGGCTCCAGGCAACCAGAGCACCCTGGCTCAGCCTGTTTCGCTGCTTGACTGGAGCAGGCTGCTTTACCTTTCTCCTCCACACCATGAGACACGCTTCCTCTGCTTAGACCTCTGAACCCCTTGGACGTTCTTGTCCATTTCCACAAAGTCCTTTCCTCCTTTTGTCCCATGGTCTAAGGCAGGGGTCTCCAAACTTTTCAGTCCATGGGCCGCATTAACTATCAAACAGCAGTTTGGGGGCCGACTGCACACTCAAGGTCCAAATAAAAAAGAATCAAAACATAGATGTTGTTTTTAATTATTTATTTAATATTATTTTATTCAGATAAAAAGGTCTCCACGGGCTGGATGAGAGGGCCTCGCGGGCCGTAGCTTGGAGACCCCTGGTCTAAGGGCTAACCCACTCCTGTGCAGTGAACTTTCTGTGGTGTATCAATGGTCTTTGAGTGTCTTTGAGGACAGGCAACATGGTGCAGAGAAAAAAGGGCTCAACCAGGTCACGTTCAAATTCGGGTTCCACCACTTGTAAGGTAAGTGGACTCAGTTTCCTCATACACAACAAACAGTGGCTAACAAGGGCCACCTCTCAGGATTGTCGTGGGCACTAACATGACATCATACCCATGACGAGTTTAACACATAGTTGGTACTCTGTAATGTTCTTTCATTCCACCAGATGGGCTGTGGCCGGTTGGTCTCTAGACGAATTGATATTAATTGGATGACAATATCTGTACCATCTGTAGTAATTTAGGGCTGATCAGGAACCAAACAAAATGAAGACACAAACACATGGCACAGATTTGGTCTGAGGTTTTTGATATCCCAGTTCTGCTCAGTTTTAGATTTAGGAAATACATAGGTTTTGTTCAAATCGATACTATTTTTTTAATAAATAAAAACTCCGCATCTTTAACTTAGGTGGTGGCACAGGACAAAAATAAAAAGCCTTTTTGGACTTAATGTTGTTTTATTTCACTTCATTTTCATTCATATGAATCTTTAGTTTGAAGTCCTCTCTCCTTTATCACTCACACACACACACACACACACACACACACACACACACACACACACACACTTTTTTTTCTTTTTTTTTAGTATATTGCCAAAAGCAAAACTAACCAGGTTTCTTATTGGACTGGTGCCTTCATAGAATGATATCTGAATCAAGAGGACTACTATAATTGTGTTTGATGAAGAAAAGCCTAGATGGTTTTTATCTACTAAATGTTAAGAGGTGAACTAGCCAGAACCTGGATGCTTAGGGCCTTAGGAAGAGCAGTCTGAATAGTAGGTATCAGGGAGGTCAGCTGTCATTGGCCATCCTTATCTGAAGGTGGACAACCTTCCTATGACAGGGAAGTCAGGTTGGTACCATTGAAAGAATGACTCTATTCCTTTCTTTGCTTTTTTTGTTTTGTTTTGTTAATTGTTTTTGACAGAGAAAGAGAGAGAGAGGAGAGAGAGAGAGAAGTGGGAGGCCCAAGAGAAGTCCCCATAGTCGCACGTCATTAGTTTTCTACATAATGTCACTCTACAGGTGGATGTGGGGCTGTGCAGGGCAGGAATGCCAGGGGGTCTCCCACATGGGAAGCACTCCTGGGGCAGGAGCCAAGCCAGAGATCTCCCACATAGGAGGCTCCCCCAGCGAGAACCAAATGGGGCACACCACAGGTCAGCATATGGGTCTGCATGGGCCAGGGCCAGAATTCCATCCTCAGACCCTGAGGATGCCAGATGAGCGCTCAACTCGCTGAGCCATCGCAGCATCCCCTCTAGTTCTACTGCTAATTCTATGACTTTAAGCAAATCCTATCACCTCTAGAAGCTTTAGTTTTCCATCTAGACCAGGTATTTCCAACCTATAGCCCAGTACAGCTTTGAATGTGGCCCAACACAAATTCTTTTCTTTTCTTTTTATTTGAACTGGGGGCCTCACCGCATTCAGGAAGCACACCCCAGTTCAGCATGTGGGTCTACCTGGGCTGGAGCCGGGATTCGATCCTCAGTCCTTGGGGCTTCAAAGCGAGCGCTCAACCCGCTGAACCATTCCGGCTTTCTCAAATTCTTAAAACATTATGAAATTTTTTGCAACCTGTTCTTTTTTTAGCTTATCAAGCTATCGTAAGTGCTAATGTATTTTAGGTGTTGCCCAAGACAACTCTCCTCCCAGTGTGGCCCAGGGAAGCCAAAAGTTTGGACACTGATGATCTATAACATGAAACATTTGATGTAACTGATTTCCAGATCTCTTTCAGCTCTGAAATTCCATGGTTCCTTGAATATGAAAGTGGTAAAGCAACAAAAAGCAACTGCCAGGAATGACAAAGAAAGCCAGGTGAACTAGCTTGAGAATATGAACGCAAAGAAGTTTATTATTATTACTGTTATTTTTTGCAATGAACTTTAAATGGACCCGAAAAGCAGAGGAAGGTGTCCTATGGAACCTGAGCAAGGGTATGTTCAGGGGTGGAGGAGATTCTGATTTAAGAAGATTCATGTATAATTGCTAATGACAATATTTCACCATAATCTCTCTTCTGGGTTTTGATCCCTGTATTTTATTTTCCCACTGCTGTTCTAGAGCCCAGCAAGTCTCATGGGTTGCATTTGAAGGTGAGTTATTGACATGCTGGGAAAGGTCAAGGACCATGAGGTGATGAATATGGGAGCAACAACATGTCCAAATAGAGTAATAACAAAACAAAACAAAACACGACTTAATTCAAGTTGGGGCAGTTACTGTGGACAGTGAGTGAGGAGGCATCTACTAAGCAAAGCAAAGTCAGGAAAGATCATTTTCAGAACGTGGATCACATGTGGCAGTTATTTTCCCGTAGAGAAAGCTGGGAGGCACTAGGTAGAATCGAGGAGCACACGCATTACATGGTATCTTCATAGTGCCCATGGCAATGGCAATTCTGCTAAGTGTTGGTGCATGTTGTGCTTTTTGGTTTTCCTGAGTGGGATGACATCTCCATTAGCAGGGATCTTCCTACCTTCCCACTCAACTCATTCCATTTTGAGTTGATTATGATTATTAGAAAATTGTTCCTTCCAAAGACTAAAATATGCATCTCTATCATATTTAATCGTTGGTCCTTGTTTTATTTCCAGGGCTACAGAGGCTAGAACTCTGAATCTCTTTGACTTTGATGACAGCTGGTGTGCACCTATGGAATCTCTTCTGTTCATCTGTAACTTTTGTTTCCCCCTAACGTTCTAGTATACAAATCCTTCATCCTCCTTTCATCAGAAGTTTAATCACCTAAAGCTGGCCTTCTATAGAGGTCCTTTGTCCCCTCACCTCCATCTTCACAGGCATGTCTGCCCGGGTTCTCTGCTGGGATTACACTTCCTTGTTTGGCTCTTTGATCACATGATAAGAAATCTATACATCTGTACACACACAGGCTTCAGCTTGCGCATCATGTAGGTAAGGCCCACATCTCAATCTGCAAGGTAGGCACTGTCGCAGAGTTGATGAGATCTATGTGCTATCTTGATTGTTTCTGACTGAAAGGGTAGGATGTCCACAGCTTTCTTGTTTTTTTTGGGGGGGCACACCCAGTTCAGCATGTGGGTCCGCATGGGCTCAGTGCTAGGATTCGATCCTCGGTCCCCGGGGCTTCAAAGTGAGCGTTTAACCCGCTGAGCCATCCCAGCTTTCCCAACAGCTTTCTTCTTGAAGAGGTCACAGACGCAGCGCTGACACCACCAAGCAAATGCTGTCAGTTCCATTAGTGCTGTTCTTTGACTTTCCCCAGACTGATTTGGCTGTGAAACCTCATACTGTAATCACATCAGATATCTGCTATAGCATTAGACTCCGGGAAGAAAACTCCAAATGCCTCATTAAAAGAAAATTTGTCCATATAATAAGCAGTGTAATACAGTAGGAAGACTATAGATTTGGAATGAGGAAGAACTGAGTTCAAATTGTGATTCTGCTACTTACTCATTAGTGGTCTTTGGCTTTGGGAGGCTTAAATTAGGTAATAATGCTAAAGTGTCTGGTACAGTCTACAATGCCTGGTAGTTGCACAGTAATCACTACCACACATTCCTTTTCCTGGGAACCAATATGGTACTACATGATATTTCCTGAGACTCCCTGGAGACCTCCACTAAACACGTTTTCATGTCTTCATTTGAAATATGAGATCCTGGCTAAGCAATATATCCTACTACCCAGGACACCTGCCTCTTTTGTGTTTCCTTACCAGTGTAAGCACTGACTCTGGACTCACTGGAGGGATTTTTCTTGTTTGAGTGCACACTCAGCCCAGCTGCCCACTGCATGCATCTCCAATTCCTGTCAGGCTCACGACTGTGCATTCGCTGCTGTGGAATAAACAGAAGGTTGCTTGGCATCTGTCCCAGGCTGAGTGAGCATTTCTAATGGGGGGCTGAGCTGGGCTGCTGAACTCTCCAAATTGTTGAAAACTGAAAAAAGAAAGCAAAAGCTAGTTTTTGATAACATTGAAAATTGGAGGAACACCTCCCCCATCAGATTTTTAGTTTTTATTTAATATTTATACCTTCAAAAGGATTTGTTCTTTTGCATATCTTGCATCCTGCAGCCCCTTACATGCACGGCTTCTAATATGGCTGAATGTTCAGCCGTATTAAGGTGGGCGATATGACATCAACAAAAACCGAACTGATAGGCAACATGCTCTGAGACTTGCTGGATGTAGGGAAAGAGCGCTTACTTCATCACCCACATGGCCTTGGGCGTGGTTCCAGCTCCTGTCTGCCCGGCGGTACAATGTGGTGGTTGAGACAGAGATTCTAGAACTGGGGTTCCAAAAGGTTGGAGTTCCAACCTTTTGGCTTCCCAGGGCCACATTGGAAGAGAATTGTCTTGGGCCCCACATAAAATACACTAACACTAATGATAGTTGATGAACTTAAAAAAAAAAAATCACAAAAGAAATCTCATAATATTTTAAGGAAGTTTACAAATGTGTGTTGAGCTGTATTCAAAGTCATTCTGGGCCGCATGCGGGCTGCAGGTTGGACTGGCTTGCTTTAGAAACAGGTTCACAGAGCTCAAATCCCACATCTCTGTTGTATGACTTCGAAAAGTAATGTGGTCGCTCTGTGTGTCTCAGTTGTCTCGTCTGTAAAATGGAATTAATAACACAATTGCCTTTCTAGGGTGGTTGTGATAATTAAGTATAACAGTATGTGGAAGACACTGTGAGTAGCACCTGCTGCATATTCAGCTATAGGTATCAGATTGCCCTTATGGTCAAACCTCTGATAAAATACCTGAGCTCAGATGGAATCAGTAGCTTCCATTACACAACTGAACTACTGTAATGGTGGAACAGTTCGTTCTCGTTTTTATTAATTAATTTAACCAACAATATTGATCATTCAGTATCAGTCAGGCACAATCTCAGGTGAACAGAAGCAATGAATTCTAGCAAAGTCTGTGCTTTCAGTGCTCAGCATCTGTGTCCTTGTGAATTCACCTGTTGGTCCCAGTTTTGCCACGTGGAGCAGTGTGGAATAAACGTGCTCTCTTTTCTGCATGGCTGTGGCCCTTTAATGTGAGCATCGCCCTAACTCTTTAGTTTTGTGTTTTCAGATTAAGCAGGTACATCCTTTCAGCCGCTTCTGAGCTGGTAAATGATTCCCTGCTATGTTCCTGGAGCTTTTCAGGAGGGGCCACAGCAGGCAGGAGCAGGCTCTGTGCACTTGAACCGGGGGAACACTCGGGCTCTTGTCCCATTCTGGGCCGTCCTCCAAGTTCTCCCTGACTTCACTCTTGACCTTCTCGCTCCTGCTCTAGAATTACTTTCTCACTTTGTCCCTTTCATAGGATTTTAGTTCACATCCATTCTCTCTCTGGCTCTTTCTGTTCCTGCTTGTGTTTGTAACATCTTTCTTAGACCAGACCCCAACTGTCCTAACTGGGCCCCAACCCAATCCCCAACCTCGTGGATTTTAAGTTCTTGAAAATTTTAATTTGCTATAATTGCTTTGTTTCAGTTGTCCTAAACTCAACTTTTGAGTCAGACTTTCTCACAATTAGCAAAGGAATAAAATTAACATCCTGTATGTGAGAGAATCCAAGATGCACCAGAATTTTATGTGGCACAAAATAATGTGTGGCCAAGTAAACCATGGCCCCATGCCTTCTTATCACTGAATTCTTATTTATACTTACTGTAGGAGTTCTTTTTGACTTATTTAGTAAATAGAGGTATTTAATTCCATGTTACTCTGGTGCATAAATAACCAAGTCCCATCAGGTTTCAAAAGCATATTCTTTAACTGTTCACATGAACACATCAACAAAATGCCTCAAAGGTCAACATACTTGGTTGGTTAGATGGAGCTCCTGGCCTTCTTGCTTTTATCTAGAACTTCATCAGTTCAGAGATCATCCTTTCAACATTCTCTGAATGTACCAAAACATCTCCGAGAAACATTTTATTTTCAGGCATAGGTGGATGTATCTGTATCTAATGAAGTTTAACATTCAGGACTTCTCACTGTTATAAGCCCCTTTCTTTTTCTGCATAGACGATAATATTATAGAACTTTGTCATCTGAAAAGATGATCAAAAAATATGCAGCCACAAAAATTCAGGGAAATGTATAAAAAAGTCATGCCAAGTGTCTTTTTTTAAAGATTTATTTATTGTTTTTGACAGAGAGAGAGATACAGAGACAGAGAGAAGGGGGAGGGCCCAGAACAGTTTCCACAGCTGCACATCATCGATTTTTCCACATAGTTTTTATTCCACAGGTGGGTGTGGGGCTGCACAGGGCAGGAACTGGGCCGGGGTCTCGCCCCGGTGAGAACTGAACTGGGGGCACTCCCCAGTTCAGCATATGGGTCAGCACGGGCTGGAGCCGGAATTCGATCCTTGGTCCCTGGGGTGGCAAAGTGAGTGCCTAACCCACTGAGCCATCCCGGCTTCCCCCAAGTATCTCATTTTAAGAAAATAATTAATAAAAAACACATTCAGGGGAAGCCAGGGTGGCTGAGTGGGTTAAGTGCTCACTTTGCAGCACCGGAGACTGAGAATCAAATCCCGGCCTTGGCCCCGGCCCCAGCCCCGGCACGTGCAGACCCATATGCTGAACTGGGGTATGTTTCCCATACAGGAGGCCCCCAGTGAGGTTCTCTTCCTGCAGTTCAGTTCCTTGCTTGAGGCAGCGTGCCTCCCATGTGGGAGACCCCCAGCCCAGTTCCCACCCTGCGTGGCCCCCACCCACCTGTGTGGAATAAGACCATGTCAAAAACTGTTGATGGACAACTATGGAGACTGCTCTGGGCCCTCTCCCATCTCTCTGTCTCTCTCTGTCTCTGTCAAAAACAATAAAATAAATCTTTTTTTAAAATAAATTCCATTATGTTTTTAAATTATTGTATTTGTCATCTTTTTAAAATTTGCAATCAGTCATGATTTATTCACTTTTTTAATACATATACACTACTGTACCTAATTTTCATTTATAATTTTGTATTCTTTTTCCTAAAGAGGGATCTGGAATTTTCATAAATCTGGGGACTGGTATACTGCTTGGATTTTCCCCATTCTTAGGTACAATTTTTTGTTTTGAATTTAAATTTGGTGGCAGGCTATCACAGTGATTTGCTGCTTCCTATGACTCATGCTTGTAATGTTAATCTGTGTAGTTCCTTTAAAGATTATTAGTTCCTAATTAGTTCCTAATTATCTTGAGGCATGTGGAAGTACCCGTGGTTTTACTAGTGTTTTCTATTTGACTAAGCTCAGTTTTGTATTTTCCTTAATTGAATCACATGTTAGATGTGAAGAAGCTTCTGTTCAAAGCCAACTGGAAATTTTCTGATCTACTGATGCTCAGGCCAGTATACAAACTGGTTACACTAGCCTCTCATTGCTTTAATTTTTTTTTTTTTTTCATGTATTCCCAGAGATTTGGGCATTTTTCCCCTGCCTTTAGTTGATAATGACAGCCAATCATTTTTAACTTTTTATTTTAATAATTTCAAGCTCGTAGAAAGGTGAGATGGCATAAAGTTCACGGCATTTCCACTTCACGGTTTTTATATTCTCCATCAAGTAAAAGGCAAGGTTATATGGTAATAAAGAGGAGGGGTGGAGGTGGGGAGGATGATTTGATTTAGGCTCCAGAAAGTAAAAAAAAGAAAAAAATTGATATAGGTAAATTCAATGTTAAGCTATTGTCATATGAGAACATGGAAAAGACAGTGAGGCAAGGTAGCAAAAGTTTTGGCAACAGAGTGACTCGAGTGTTGGAATATGGAGTCCAGGTTGAATAAGCCATGATGTGAAAAACGGTCTTTGGAAGGGAAAAATACTGGTGGTCTTGTGAGCAGCAAGAGCAGGTGAAGTGGATGCCGGGATGGCTCAGTGGGTTGGGAGTTGGCCTTGCAGCCTTGGGGTCCAAGGATCAAATCCAGCCCTGACCCATGCGGGCTCATATGCTGAACTGGGGTGTGCCCCCAGTTTGGTTCTCACCGGGGCAAGCCTCCTATGTGGAGGGCCCCCAGTTTGGCTCCTGCCCCAGGAGTGCTTCCCATGTGGGAGGCCCCCATCTCATGAGGTGTGCTTCCCATGAGGGAGGCCCTCAGCCCAGTTCCTGCCCTGCGCAGCCCCACACCCCCTGTGGAATGAAACTACGTAGAAAACTAATGACATGAAACTATGGAGACTCTGGGCCCTCTCCCTTCTCTCTGTCTGTCTGTCTGTCTCTCTCTTTGTCAAAAACAATAAAAGTAAATCTTAAAAACAAACAAACAAACAAACAAACAAACAGAGTCAGTGAGGTGGGAGTGACTGAGGGAGAAAACCAGCAGGACGGGAGATGGTGTTGGGACAGCAGTGTGCCTGCCCCACAGATGTCAAAAATAAAGTGACAAGTGGCTAAAGGTCCAGGGTGAATGTGTCTGTTGGAGTGGGTAGCTGGAATGGGGCAAAGGAGGAGGCTCTGGAGAGGGCAAGACAGAGACACTGATTTGGAAGCCTTGAGTACAGGCACAAAGCAAGTACTTTAGCATGATGAAAAGAGAGGTAGCTTAGTCCCAGTTCTTAAGGGACATGGGGTATTGGGCGTGGTGACACAGGAGAGGACCCCTTAACAGGTCTAGGGTCAACTGAATTTTTAGAGAACAAACCTAGGCATTTTCAATAACATTCTTCCCCACCCCTTGCAAATAGTTGTACTTACACTGTTAGGGGGACTTTGGGATCTTGGTTAGAGCCTGCCATCACTGGTCTGGCCTCTCGATGAGAATAGATGCTTCCCTTCACCCTAGATTCTAGTTGGTAAATTGGAAATTTTTTCTTCCTGGAAAATTTGCCTAAAGCAATTGGTTTCTGATTTATTCTTGGCTCTTGCATCTGATACTACATTTAATTCTATCATCCATTTGCAGCTCAGGTTTGACTTGTATTTGTTTGACACTAGTTAACAAAGTAGCCTCAGAACAAGACTATTGTGAAAACTATGGTAGAACACAGACTCCCATCAATTTCCTTTTGCAATGGGGAGAAAGGGCGTGTAATATTTACTGAAGGTGGGAAATGTGCCCCAGCAGGTGTGTAATTACTTTATGAATGATGCCTATGACTCATTTCTGCCCAGGGCACTGAGCGGTGCCTCTCCGAATTAGCTTGTAATAATATATGTCTTTGCATGAAGGTCATTTTGAATGTTACAGCCAGGAATATCAAATGAAAAAATTACTGAAATAGCCCCCACTCATGTAACTGTAAACATAATAAAAATTCCAATTAGATATCAAAGAGCACTTTAGTACTGTTGACTTAAGAAACCTCCAAACCTGTAGAGATTTTTTTTTTTTTTGAGCTTATCTGAGCCTAATTGATGACAATTGCTGGGAAGCAAAATCTCAACAAGATTGAGAAAATGGTCTGGAGAATAGCAGTTTTGCAGCTTATTTTATACATTAGAATCAAAGGATGAGACATAAGGAGGGGTATGTGAAATCTATAGGTGGTAGATTAAGGAGGTGGAAAAAGGCAAAGTGGGGAAATCTCTAGGGTTGGATAAAAAGCAAAAAGAGAGAATGTACTTCTTTTACATTGGTGAGTATGGGATAGTTAATAATTCACCTGATAGCACATAGATATGGTATTCAGAGAACAAGAGAACAATGAGGGGTTCTGTAGTCTTCTGCTGTGGTGCAAATGATTTTTCCTGGCTGCTTGAGTGTGCCGGTTGCTTGAATTTAAGTTAACAGGGGGTCTACTCTACTATCTTAGAGGCAAAAGACAATAGACAGGCTCACTTTAAGGTAAAGAGTGACTTTTATCAAGTAAGCTACAGTCCTGGGATTATTATCCAGCATGACCTGCTTCTAGTTAGGAATTTTTGTTCAGACCATCCTACTCGTTTGTGGTTACTTTTTGTCTCTGAGTTTGTAAGGTCCACCAAGCTTCCCCGAGCTTGTGAAGTTTAGTATGAGACCCCTTTTTTGTCCACAATGTTTTCTTAAAGTATTAACTTGTCTTGTGGGAATCTGTATATATATTTTCTTTTTTTCAAAGATTTATTTTATTGTTTTGACAGAGAGAGAGAGAGAGAGAGAGAGAAGGGGGAGGGCCCAGAACAGTTTCCATAGCTGTGCAGCATTAGTTTTTTTGACAGTTTCATTCCACAGGTGGACACAGAGCTGCACAGGGTGGGAACCGGGCCAGGGGCCTCCCACATGGGAAGCACACCCCAGTTCAGCACATGGGCCCAAATGGGACAGGACCAGGACTCGACCCTTGGATCCCGGGGCTGCAAGGCAAGTGCTTAACCCACTGAGCTAACATGGCATCCTTAGGACCTGTGTATATATTTTCTTAAGGCGACTTTGTCTCACCTTGAATGTGTCTTTTCATAAACAATTGTCCTTCAAGATAGAATAAGTGCTCAGAGTGTGTGGTAATGGTTTCAAGAGCACTCAGTAGACTCACACCTCCTGAGCACTATGCAACAAATCACTGATTCAAAAGCAGACAACTTCCGGTAAACAATAGAGTCCCAGGCATTGACCTGAAGGACTAATTCTCTTCCTCTCCATTGCCAGGAGGCATACAAGTGTCTTTGGAGCAGTACATGTTGTTTGAAAAGTAATCATTCTTCAAATGACATTTTTAATGGATAAAACCCTATTATTTTTATAATAAAAACTTCTGAGAAAAAATCCTGATAAGATTATTTTGTTTGCAAGATAACATCAACACAAGACTACATTATTATGTATCAGCAATTTTCATGGACAATAGGACCTAAGTGGTAGTTTCTTCATGATCTTTATGACTTGTTCTTCATTTCCCATTCCATTTCCCTTTGCCTTCAGCAGACCCGTGAGTATAATGGGGATTTTACAGTTGGGGTGAGTCTAATCTTTATTTTTTTGTGATGCTGTCTATATATGATTATTATACTTTTCTATTAATATTCATAGGTCCACATTGGTACTGGCAGGAGAGTGACAGGCAGTGAAAACAAGTCCAAATAAATAATAATGCTATTTTAGTGAGCTTAACCTGTGTCCTCCTCCATGACAAATGGTGTCCAATGTAATCAACTTGCTACCAGTTACCTAGCTGATTCTTACTGTATGGCATTATATTGAGTACTTCAAATTGAACACAGTCACTGGTAAACTGGACATTTAGCCATGGTAATAGCTAGGTTAAATTCCGTAAAAAGTTCCTGCTACAGAGACTTGGCCTCATTTTCAGACCATGGCTAGTTTGTTTATAAACCTGTTGAACAAGTTGTAAGGTAGCTGTAAAGGAGGCTGACTGGTAGCCATACAAGGAGTCACTCGTCCTTTTTGATTTTTAAGAACATCCTCAATGGAGGAGCTTTTTTTCATTTTTAGTATTTATTTATTTTAAAGATTTATTTTATTGTTTTGAGAGAGGGTGTGAGAGAGGGGAAGAGTGAGAAAGAGAAAGAGAGAGAAAAAAAAGAGAGAGAGAAGGGGGAGGGCCCAGAGCAGTCTCCATAGTTGTACGTCATTAGTTGTGACATAGTTTCATTCCACACAGGTGGATGTGGGGCCATGCAGGGCGGGAACCAAACAGGGGGCCTCCCTCATGGGAGGTGAGAACCTTCACCGCCATCTCAGTGGTTACCAGTTGTGCCACAGTTCAGCATATGGGTTTGCATGGGCCAGGGTCCAGACCTCACAGTTCCAAGGCAAGTGCTGAACCTGTTGAGCTATATCAGTAGCCCCCATTTTTAGTATTTATATTGCATGAGACACAACTATTCTTATACTCTGGGCCCATTCCGAGAAATATATATAACTCTTTCCTAAGGCCCTTTGTTATCAATCCTCCTGCTTTTCTCCTCTGAAGAACCTGGCCAGTAGCTATAGAGCCTCACCTATGGGCACTTCTCCTTTCATGTATCTTCTCTTCTCAAGTTTGGGGAATTCTGGGTATCTGACTCTAGTTATATAATAACTTTGAAGACAATGAGCAATAGTAAGAATGGGGCATGAAAAGAAATGGTTTCCACTTGTAAATTAACTCCCTCAGATAAAAGAGTTGCAAGGTCAGACCATGTTCTTTTTTTTTTTTTTAATCTATGTTAGCTAAGTAGCTGTTAGAGATTAAAGCAAATTTTATAGACTTTTAGGTAATCTCTATGATTAAATTCATGCTTTGATTAATAATTTAAGGTTATGCTTTGATCAATAATTTAGGGTTATAACGTAATTTTCTTTTTTTTTTTTTTTTAGTTTTTTAAACTATGTTTTTAAATTTTCAGTTACAGTTGACATATGATATCATATTAGTTTAAGGTGTACAACCTAGTGATGACATTTATATAATTTATATAGTGATCACCCCGATAAATCTAGTACCCATCTGACACCATACACAGTTATTACAATATTATTGATTATATTCCCTATTCTATACTTTACATCCCCATGACTATTTTGTAACATTGTAATTTTCACCCCATCACACATTCCTCACTTTTTTTTTAGTTTTAAGAGAATAAATAAACTTTTCTTTTTTTTTTAGATTTATTTTATTGTTTGACAGAGAGAGACAGAGAGAACGGGGAGGACCCAGAGCAGTCTCCACAGCCATATATCATCAATTTTGACATAGTTTCACTCCACACAGGTGGATGTGGGGCCATGCAGGGTGGGAACTGAGCCAGGGGCCTCCCACATGAGAAGCATGCCCTGGGTGGGAACCAAACTGGGGGCCTCCCGCATGGGGAGCATGCCCCAGTCCAGCACGCCCCAGTCCAGCACGCCCCAGTCCAGCACGCCCCAGTCCAGCATACAGGTCTGCACAGGCCAGAGCCGGGACTCAATCCCTAGACCTATGACTGCAAGGCAAGTGCTCAACCTCTTGAGCTATGCCAGTGTCCCATCCCTCAATTCTTGAGAGGCCTTTCACGGTTATGTGGCAATGGATATATTTCCCCTTTCTTCCAAGTCATTTATAATTTCCATAAGTGACCACAGTGATCATTTTTTTGGCTCTTTATTTTGAACATATTTTTGGTCATACAAAAACATTCGAGAAAATGGTATAAACAAAACATTTGTACATTACTTATATTTAATATTTATAAATAAATTGTCAAATTTGCTTCTTTCTAAGTACATTACCAAATGGCTTTTTATCCTAAGTACAAAAATATGCATATTTAAGAAAATAATATTTTCTTGCATAAGAACAATACCTATACCTATTACTATACCTCATAAATTTAACTTTAATTCCTTAGTATCAGCCTATTATAGGTTAAGAATTTAACTAGAAAAAAAAAAGAAAAAAAAAAGAATTGAACTAGCTGTATGCCAAGAGCATCCAGATTCCCCATCTTTTAATGTGGTCTGTATTTTTACCACCTATATCAACAAATAACTATATAAGCAAGCCTATATTTCATATTATCCACTCCTCCTTTGTTTCCCTAAAGCTCTGTAAACTACAGTAACTCCTGGTAGTAATGTTGTGCCAGTCAGCATTCCAGGTTTGATAAAACAGAAATTAATTGTTTAACCTACGTAGAAAAGGAATTTATAAAAATGGTATCTCATTCCTCAATTGGAAAGATAATAGACCAGTCCTGGACAGAGGTTCTAAACTCAGATGACAAGGAAGGCTATGCACTAACATAGACGAAAGAAGAGGATTAGGGGAGGACTATGATGAATTGGAGAGCTTGTATTCTATTTAAAGGAGACAACTACTCCTCACCTCCAGACTCCTGTTAAGAACACCAATGATATGGGTCTAAAGCTTAGATTTCTACTATTTTGTCTCAAGAAAAGATGGACAAAAGTTGTATATGTGTATTTTTAATATGAGAAAAGAAATTTAATTCTTTGCAGACCAAAGATGATATTGCTGAAGTCTACACCCAGCCTTAAACTCCTAGTTTGTAACTTCAGATTTACAGTCAAGAAGATTGTACTGGCTGAGCAGGAAAGGCTAAATTAGAGGGTGGTTGTCCAAATACAGGCAGAGGTTGAAAGAAGAGATATTTGTTCTTTTCAACCAATATATTTCATAGCTGATGGGGGACCATATTAGAAATTTTGACCAAATTATCTAAAGATCTAGAAGAAAGTTGAATTGTCATTCTACATAGAAGCCATCACACATCACTGCTCTCCTAGCTTTCTTCCTAGAAAAGAGAAATCTTTACTGTAGGAATTCATATATTTCTCAAAGTACATTTTCATAAATGTACAAAATGCTTCTTTGTGATACTGCATTGTATTTGTTTCTTATATTTTGAAGTTAGGTAATTTCTCTGATAGAACATCATAATTTTCATAAAAGTACCCCCCATGAGTCTTGAAAGTATTCTATTTCCTTTCCTCCTTTTAAAGTAGTAAAGTGTGCTTGGTTATCAACTTACTCAATCCCTTTACTTTTCCAGAGTTACTTTATTCCAGGTACCTCTGGCGCTACAGGGAGGGCGAAGGAAGTGGTACCTGGAACCCCAAGGCAGCGCGCTTCTCTTTGGATCAGAGTAGCTCTGCTTTGAGTTATTTTCAGCTTTGTCCTTCTCTGTGTAATTTGACTTGATGCTATATGATTTTAATGTTTAAGCCAAAATTTTGAACACCATTCATCTTTGATATCATCATTTGGCTATGAAAATTCCCAGATGCTTCTACATAATTCCAAACATCTGACAGCCCTAAAAGACACTTCAAATTTGAATGTTCCCTCCCACAATGTTTGATCCTTGTGCCTTAAAATCCAATTAATTATGTAATTCTATTTCACAAGTAAAAGAAAGACAACACGTCTTAGCTTATTCGTACCATAATCACAGGGGCTGGGACGAGTACCAAGAGAAAACCAGAATGCCTCCACACTCTTTCCTAGGAATTAAAGCTAAAAAATAATAAGCACTGAATGTGGGATAGTATTTTATTTATCATGAAAGTTTTAACTAAGGAAACAATGATAGGCAACAAAGTTAGAGACTGGCTGTCTTTCTTTTCATTCAACATGGTGGTGTCAGGACACAAAAGGAGAAATTCTGAGCTACTCACTCTGGGAGCCAATGGAGGTCATTGGAATTCTGATGAAGCATTCCCCTTTGATCCTGTCCTCTATGAACATGATTTTCCTACAAATACCCAACTTGTAAGGTCGATGGGCCTTCTTTATTTACCAATTCAGTAATTTAAATAATATGACTTTTTTGTTCATTAATAGCCCTTGTTTGTTTGCATCACAGAAAATGCCATTATTCAATGTGTTAACAACTTGATTTGTTTCTAATAATTCTGAAATTTCCAATATTTAACTTTTAGAAAGTACAATGATGGGGAAGCTGGGATGGCTCAGTAGGTAAAGCGCTCGCTTTGAAGCCCCGAGGACCGAGGATCGAACCCCGGCCCCGGCCCAGGTGGACCCACATGCTGAACTGGGGTGTGCTCCCAGTTCAGTTCTTGCCGAGGCCTATGTGGGAGGCTCCCGGCCCTGTGCCCGTCTGTGGAGTGAAACTATATAGAAAACTCATGTCAACTATGGAGACTGCTCTGGGCCCTCCCCCTTCTCTCTGTCTCTCTCTGTCAATGTTTCTCTCTGTCAAAAATCAATAAAATAAATCTTTAAAAAAAAAATCTTAAAAATAAAAAGTACAATGATTGTGCTTTAGCATGTTGCATGTATGTGTGTTTTACTTGAAACTTGATGCTTTAGACTAGTTGCTACTCTTGAAATATATAAACAGTAAACAACTATCAACTTATCAATTGCCAAGGAGATTTTTATGATGTCTTTGCAGATGTCCCTTGCATTCTCTGCATCAAGTAAGTTGGTCTCTATGGAATCACTGATGTCATTCTTAGCCTAGCAGATTTTTTCTGTGCACTATACTTTAGTAAGTCATATTTACTCACTATATTGGCATAACTTTAAAAGTTGGTCATTGTAATGATGATCCACGAGGAACCATTTTGTTTTTGAATGCTCCTGGTATTGTGTTCCCAGATAAACACAATTCTACAATATTGTGTTTTCTTTAGATCATCGATATGCCTGTGCTATCTGCCAATTCTGGGAAGGCCCCTGGGAGGCAGTAGCCCAGGTTTTAATACCCGGATAGCTCCCACAGTGTCTAGTTCAAGGTTCACTGTAGTCAGTGTGGTGGGTGGAGCTAGTCGGCCCTGTGGTGTGCAGACACCACTAACAAGAGATTTTCCTGATCTTCTTGGTTCAAGGAGATGGGAAGGAAGAATGAGCTCGTCGGGAGACAGAAATAGAGTCAGAACATCCAGAGGCCAGGAAGTGCATGCCGACAGCCTGGAACTTAGAGAACCTTCTGAAGAGAAATGGAAAGGAAAGAAATAGGAAACCAAAACAGATCCCACTTGAGAGGGAACTGCAGAGGAAACCCTGGGGTTAGATCGAACCAGAGACACAGGAGACTCACTCTGGAAGGGACTGAGGATGAGGACAAGCAGGGGAGAACCCAGGGACCAAAGATCATCGAGCCGGCCACTGAGGAAGGCGGATTTAGGGCAGGGCTGAAGGCTGGGGTTGTCAAGGAGGGGGACTGAAGCTGGGCGAACAGAGTGGGGAGTGAAAGAAAGGTGAGAATGAACTTGAAGAGGGGCCCAGGGGAAAGCGTCTATCTGAGTGCCATTCCAACTGTATTTGTTCCTGATCAGCACATGTGTCTGTCCCTGAGCCTTAGAGGCCCATGCAGGGCCTCCAACAAATGCACGTAATCAAAGATGGCTTCTGTTTCTTCTCTGGGCTTGCTTGCTCTCCTTGGCTTCCTCACTTTGGCTCCTACCCTCTCTGGATCTAAGAGAACATAAAAATAAAACTAATATGCACTTGAAGTCATAGATGCTTAAAGCCAAGAAAGTGACACCATGAGGTCAGCAAGGCACCTGAAAAGCAGTATCATGAACAGGGAACACAGGGCTTGTCCAGCATGACAGAGAGAAGGAAACACGGAGAAGGGAGGAGGGCACTTAGGAGCGGTTGTCCAATGGAATAACGATTGAACTTCCTATGGGCCCGAAACCAGTCTAGAATCTCTCTGCATATGAGTTCTAACCTTGATATAGTGTTTGTTGGAGGGCAGATATTATTATCTTCATTTCTAACAAAAGGAAACGGAGACTCAGAGAGGTGGAGTAACTTAGGCTGACCAGATACACCATTTTAAATGGAACAGAAAACAATGGTGCTGTCCGCTTTCAAATGGTGCATACACATGATCAGCCTAACAACTTGCCCAGGGTCACACAGTTCAGTGGCCAAGCCAGTGATTAAGCCTCGGTTCCTCTGACCCATAGCCTTCTTTCTGCTTCTTCTAAGGAAATTGTCTACTTTGGAAAGATCCAGTAGTTTCTGAATCTGTCAGAGCCAAGTGCTTCCTTCATGCCCTTTCCCTGATATTGAGGAAGGCACAGTTATTAGAATAGCCCTATAAATTTACTCAGGCATTCTGCAGTAGCTTCTCGAACCTTCCTTTCTTGGCATGTGTCCCCCACTTACTTTACTATTACAAACGGAATAGCACAAAGGATGAAAACAGTTTTTGATTCAAATCATGGGATTCTAACGGCTTCTGTAATGGGTCTTGAGTGCCTCTTCTGCTGCTTCCTGACTGGAGTTGGATGGAATCCTAATTCTCTTGCAGTTGTAGGTGAACTTGTGCAGTCACTTAGCCCTTCCTCTGGCTACTTGCTTTCAACAGGAAGGGCATTTATGGAATCTTCTAGAGGATGAGGAAACCACATCCTAACTCCCCACGCTGGCAGGGGAAGCAGTTTAAGTTGCTAGGAAATCGCCAAGTACTCTCGAGATGATTTCTGTGCCAGATCCGAGAGGCTGTTCCTCACGAGGCCTAAATCTTTCCGGTCTCAGGAAATACAAGTCATCCTTGGCTGCAGTCAGTACACCAAAACACCCTAAGACAGTATTCAGAATCTCATTTTGAAAGCCTCCTGTGGTCATACAAGAAAAGCCAAGTGCTGACACGGTACGTGGACGATAGCCTGCGAAGACACCTCCGCATAGACCCAGATTTTGTCTGGTCCACCTTCTGAGCTGTGCTGTCAGGCAGTGTGGGCTTCCCTAGGCAAGGAGTGCAGCCAGACGGTGCCTTATGATTCTGTGGGCTCCTGCTGGCCTTGCAGGCTTGCGACCTCTATTCCCCATGGAGTGACTTGTTTGCCTTTCTATTTAGGATGCATTCATTTATTCATTGAACAGTATAAGGTAAACACCTACTATGTGCTGTGCTCTGTGTGGGAACTGGGAACCAAGGCTAAGCAGAAACAAACACATTTCTTAAACTAAAGGAGGTTACAGCTTAGTAAAGGAAAAACAAAACAAACAAGAATCACAGAACTACCATATATAATTTCGAACTGTGAGAGATTTGGAGGAAATGACAGCCCGCCTTGGAGAGTGTGCAGAATCGACTGAATGTGGTCTCAGAGTTGGGGTAGATGTCTCTGGGAAGTGACGTGTGAGCTGAGATTTGAGGAGAATGTGCTACTGCACAGGCCCTTGGGATTGACAATGAATTAAGACTAGGATCTGACAAGCCATGAGCTGCATGCGCACGCTGACATCTGAGCAATCCGCCGAGAGCTTGCTTGTTCTTTTGCTCTAAAGATGGCATACTTTGGGAAAGGGAGGAGAAGTCCATGTTTGAGCAGACATAGCCACTGCCAAGTGCCATCAACATGTTTTCTCCAGATCATCTCCTGACACTTGGCTTGGTTTGACTCAGCCAGTAACCTGTTTCCTCTGTTTTACAATGTCAATCAACAGGCCAGCTTTCTCTTAAAAGGTTTGTGCTTCATCCCTAATCACCCAGCTGGTTAGGTTTCTTCCTCTCCACTTACCCTCTCTCGACCTCACCATCCTCATCCCTTTACCACATTGGTTCCAATCTCTGCGCTCTCTTCTGTTGTTGGCTTCTTCTGAGACTTCGAGGTCACCACTGTGATCACAGGAATAGAGACAAGAGCAATTCCTGGGTCATGTACTCCTACGGTTACAGAGAGAAATGCAGACAGTGCATCATCCTATGTATTTTATTTTTTCACCATATACTCATATCTGGATGAGATCTGTCCAAATTTATTCTGTGGGTTCTGTGTACCTGGGGTATAAGAGGTTTTAATGAAAGAACTTCACCAACACAACAGAAACACACTCATAGATACACAGAACAAACTGATGGTTATCAGATGAAAGAAGGTTTGGGGTGGGTAGGTGAACAAGGTGAAGAGTTAAGCAGTACAAATTGGTAGTTACAAAAGAGTCACAGGGATGTAAAGTACAGGATAGAGAATGTGGTCAATAATGTTGTAATAACTACGTATGATACCAGGTGGGTACTAGACTTATCGGGAGGATCACTTCTTAAATTATATAAATGTCTAACCACTATGCTGTCCACCTGAAACTAATATAAAAAATATTGACTGTCAACTATAACTGAAAATCAAGAAAAAAAGAAAAAAGTGTACTTTTCTTTCTTCATGGTGCTTTACTCAGGCTGGGAGAGGTGTGACGCATCAGTGAAAGTAAATTTAATAGGAAAGTTAGGTTTTGTTGCCGTAGTAACACTACTTCAGTCTCCTTACAATGGGAAGTGACACTGGAGGCCTTTGTTTCCGTATCCCCAGCCCTCCAGGGCAAGGTGACATGCTGAGCACTCTGGAAACAGGTCTGTGGAATAGAATTCTGTGGCACTGACTAGAATCCTCCCTCGGCTTCACACACCCTCACAGGCGTTATGCTGCAGCCAGTACTCATCCTGTTTGCTGAAAACATGGGGACAGAGGAATACTTAGTGCTGTGACAGCACACTGGGGCATGCGTGTCAGCACAGCAAGGTGCCTTATGCAAGGCCAGGATGAGAAATTTGGTGGTTCAGGAACAACAATGGCTGGAAGGTCAAGGTCAAAGTCAAAGTGGACAACAGTGTAGTAGTTCAGACCTTCAGGGCTGGAGCACTGGTCTGTAGGAACAGTACCACATCACATACATGACCACTTGTTCTTACTCTTCATATTTACTTTGAACATTTTATAAATACTAGCTGAGTTTCAGTAAGAGTCCTGAAACATACAGTGAACCACTTTTGTTCATTTCAATCATCTGTACTCAAGAGGCTTTGGTAAAATTTGGTCCATTTTCTGTGTTGAGGAGATTCCATGAATGCATTTCTGCTGGGAGACTTTGCAATATAGTGGTAAGTTTTAGGGTTCTAGCAACAGACTTCCAGATTTAAATCTTAGCTCTACTACTTACTAGCCACGAGACCTAGGCAAGCCTCTTACTTTTCTGTGCCTCAGCTTTCTCATCTATAAAATGGTCATGATAGTATGTAGCTTTGCATTGGAGAGGTAGTTTGATGAAGACATCTGTATAAAGCACGAAGAACCGCTCTTGAAGCCTTGTAGTATGTGTTACTACGTGTTTGACACAAAGCTGCCACACACTTCCACTCCTGTGCCGTGGGAAGACTGAGTCAGCTCTTGTCACATCTTTTTGATTCCTTGAAAAAATTTCACTAGAACTGACAAAATAGAATTTTGCCCCAAACTAATACCATGAGAATTTATTCATATTTTCAGCTGCTCCTTTAACCATGGGGATATTTTATAAATACTAGGGAAGATTCTAGAGTAAATGCCACAGAATTGTATTCTACAGCCCAGTTTTCCAGAGGGTTCAGCAGGTCACCTTGCCCTCGAGAGCTGGGGATGCAGGGTCTTGAGACCCTTGAGGAAAAGTCAGGGCAGGTGGAGATGGGAGGAAGCAGAAAAGGGGGAAAAGCAGGGAAAGAAAATCCCTTGACCTTGGAACTGCATACAGATCAGCACCCACATTCCTCCCCGCCCCCACCCCCAAATAAGGTTTGCTCATTCCCAGTAACTGGAGACCCTGCTTGGACTCTGAGTTACTTTTATCCCGAATCTCAAACAGCCAAGTCTGAAACGTAACTCCTGAGTATGAAATAACTCACAGGCTATTGTGCAGCCTGCAGTGTGAACACAGATTAGCACCGCCGCGGTGACAGCACCAACCCCGGGTTCTGTGTGGGGGTGGACATGTGAAGAAAGATTTATTTTTCACCCTTGATGTTAAGCTCAGAAAAAACAAAAAGGACCAAATCCCTGTTTTACTCTGTCTGTCTTCAACACTAACCTTGCAATTTTAGAAAATTAAAGGGCATGTTATTCATTTAAGACAGTGTTAAGACTTAAAATCAAAATCAACTAATATTGGGAAGAAAAGAACGTATTCTCTTTTTGTTTGTCACTAAGGCTAAATGTTACTTTATGGAAATCATAACTGTGGGGGGCATTCCTCCCCTCCTGCCCATCCAGTCTCAGGTTTCTGAGCAATATCAGGGCACATGGGACATTCTGGCCAAATACACGCTGCCTATTCTGAGAGACCTTCTGTCCTCAATGTGAACACTGGAGAAGGCATCTCAGCTCCTTGTGACTTGGCCCCTATGCTCTGCAGAGGCCTGCCAGCATCTCCTCTCCTCACGCGCTGCCCACCGTATTCTTCGGCGATACTGCACAGCCTATGATTCTCGTGTCTGACCCTTCGCTTATGCGGATGCGTCCCCTCCGAGCACATTTCTCTTCTCTTCATCCTCTCACCCTCAGCTTGTCTTCTTGCAAACTCTTGCTCCCTCCTTGAGAAGCTCAAGCAAACATCCTCTTCCTGAGATGCTCTCCTAGACAGTTCCCAACACCCTTGAGGCATTTTGTCTTCTGAAACCGACATAGACATGGTTTATTGCGTGGTTAGCACTTGTTACATGAAATCCCGTGTGGTAAAGTGGTGAGTGTGTGTGTGTGCCCATGTGTATGTGCATTTCATCCGTTTCACTTATACATCCTAATTCATCATGGTAACCTTACGGATGGGAACCAGGTCTTACTCATCTTTGCTTCCCCGGTTCCTAGAGCAGTTTCTACACAGAGACAATTAATGAAAGCTCCTTGTAGACATGAGAGAATGAGCAACACCCTGGCCTCCTCTGTCATTTTCCTGCTGGGTCCTGGACGTCACAGGACCACCTCTCTCCAAAATGTCTCCTTCTCTTCTCTCCTTTGAGCCTCCAGCCTTTCCCTCTTTCTCTCTTCTCAGTTCTGCCCTGGTCATCAAAGTGGATTTCTAAATCCAAACAGAGCTGCAAAGAGTCCAGAAAAGCCACAGGCCAAGCCAGCTCTCCCCACACCAGCAGCAGTTAGCTCAGATTTAAGTCCTTCCGATGTTCCTTCGCTCGTCCTACCTGCGGTGCAGCCTGGGAGTGGGAGCAGAGGACAGGGAGGATCTCTGGTACCCGCTCAGTCCAGCTCCAAGTCCCCTTAGGGCTTTTCTATATTGGTGCCATATTTTGTAGATGGTTCCTGCTAATATATTTTTATATCGTTTTATTTTTTTTCTGCATGTCATTAGTATCCACAATCTTTTTTTTTTTTTAGATTTACTTTTATTGTTTTTGACAGAGAGAGAGAGAGACAGAGACAGAGAGAAGGATACAAAGACAGAGAGAATGGGGAGGGCCCAGAACTGTCCCCATAGTTGCACATCATTGGTTTTTCCACATAGTTTCATTCCACAGGTGGGTGGGGCTGCACAGGGCAGGAACTGGGCCGGGGTTTCACCCCGGTGAGAACTGAACTGGAGGCACTTCCCAGTTCAGCATATGGGTCCGCACGGGCCGGGACAGGGATTCGATCCTCGGTCTCCAGGGCTGCAAAGTGAGCGCTTAACCCACTGAGCCATCCCGGCTTCCTCAGCATCCACAATCTTGACCAAGCCTGACTCTTCATATAAAAGGTCAACTTTGTGAAACCTTTGTGATACCATTACACATACTAATTTTCAATAAAAGCTTGTGATTAAGTCTCAGCCATTCGGTAAGAAGCTGGTGGCATGATTTGATTGGTGCCTAAGTGAGGCTAATTAATCCCCTTGCTTTGTACTTTTTCCCCTGGTACCTGGGAAATTTCTATGGGATGAAGAGTCTACAGCCAACCTGTGGCTTCTTAATTTCTGGATTCAAGGACACATAAAGGAGCTTATCAATCAACATGTACTTGGTGCCCTCTGATTACCCTGACTTTCATGGACCCTTTCAGTTGTCGTGAGGGAAGGAAGAGAAAAGCACATAAGTTTTGTCTTTTCTCATTTCCCTCATTAGAGTGTTACCTTACTGAGTCAGGCCCCAGTAGGCTTGATCTGGACTTCAAACCCCGGAAGCCGTGTGTAAAGCAGAACACAGGGTTATGTGGACCAGGCGCTAGTGTAAGCGCGTCCCTCTCGGTTTCCACGTTGGCCAAGATGAGAATGATGGTGATAGCTAACATTTGTTGACACATGGTTTTCAGTGCTTCACAGGCATTCTCTCATCTGAGTGATCAGAAATATTATTATCTGCGTTTTACAGATGTAGACTTATACTGGTTAAACAACTTGTCCAAGCTTAGACAGCTAGCATATGGTAGAGCCAGTACTCAGGCCTACGTGTGTCCAACTCTTCCTAAGGCTCCGGGTTCAGGCTGATGCTCTTCTCCACTGTCAGGTTTCCTGAGGAACTGGCGGCATTGAGTAGTCAGGAACGGATGAGAAAGAGAGGAGCCACATTTACACAACAGACAAAATAAGGATGGTCATTTGCACAAAAAGATGTAACCTAGTGTCACTTTAAGGAGGAAGCACCCCATAAGACACAAAATACTAATTGTTGTACAGAGATTAACATCCTGCTTTTCTTTTCAAGCATATGAAGCAAAATATGACTATGTTTTAGGATTGGCCAATGACCCAGTTTCATGGTATTTGTATCTGGAAACCATCTTGAAATTGTTGCTACATTTACATGAAACGTTGTTTCCTATGACAATTTAGCTAAATCATTCTGACATTCTTCTAGGTTTTCTTTGTATATTCTATAGTTTGAACTTGCCAGAATATTTATCTGTATCTTAGAACAATTACAATATGCTTCTTATTTTTCTTCTTGAAACAAATAAATGCCTTGTGATGTTTATAACAGGGACATGTTTTAACTAATTAAAGAGTTGTTATTTTCTGCATGTGACATTATAATTCTATGACTCAGTTGCCTGGACTTCGTTTCTGTAACTGGGCCACCTAAATACCCAGATTCAGGTTCAAAAGATGGTTATGGAGACCTACTATGTGCCTCTTCTTGTGTTACCTTTTCTCACCCTTAAAACACCCCAATTTTACAAAAGGGGTCTGACAGATGGGAACCCAAGGCTCAGAGTGGGTAGTGACTTCACACAAGGTGATTTCAGCAGCTGGGATTCCAACTCAGATTCCAAAATGCATCAAGCATGGTGCCCCCTTCTTCAAAATTCATATTCGAGATTTCTCCCTGTTTTCCAACAAATATATCTCATTTTATTTCTCTCTAAACAAGTCAGCAAATGACTTATGGTATCTTTTAAAAAATTACATGAATACAAATAAGATTTTACCTTATTGCATTGTTTACATGTACAGCTTTTATCTCTAATGTGACATTGGGCCTGTTATATTCATTAAGCTTGATAATTATGAGCAGATTGCTCAGGTTCTTGTAGAGAAGGAATTTGGGGGTGGACAGCATGACAGCTCATGTCCCCAGTCCCTCTGATTCCCATAATCATCCCTCTGAGTAACGGCTTTGTGCCCTTTGGTGGAGAAAAACAATGGCTAAATTGAAATGTTATTTGTGTAAATGATGGTGAGGTTTTTAAAGGGTTATTTTTAGCTTTTATTTTTTTGAAAAGAGCACATTTAAGAAGATTGTCTAAAACTGGGGCCCACATTTAACTAAACTGAAAATCTATCCAACCAGAGATTATTTTCTTTAAAATCATGTCAAAACTCTTGCCCTTTCTCTCTCCTTTTCAGAGTCCCCAGGATCCCAAGTGCCATTGGCAGCACCCCAGCAGTGGGTGTGCAGAGGGCCAAGACCAGAAGTGGCAAGGCAGGCTCCCTGCAGGGCTCCCCACTGCGCGGCCCGCCACAGTGGGGACCTTCTTTGAATACTGGGGCAATTTGATACACTATTTGGCAAATGATACAATAGAATGTGCAAATGAACAGCATCTTCTTCCCCATTATAGGAGTTGCTGGGCAACTGTTTTCTCTTTAGCACATAAATTTGATGTCAATACAGTTTTGGCCAGTTGGCTTGACTAAATGAATGGTGCATATGGAGGAAGCCAGGCTTGTGCGCTTGATCCCTAGATGTGCTTCGTTGTTTCTGTACTGATGCACCTGGCAAATTGAGGGCCTTGCTCATCAAGTTGGCCAGCTGGAAGGGCACTTGCCACGCCATCTCTCTCACAGGGACAGCAGCACAATCTGCCAACAGTGGGCCTCACTTTAAGTGTGAAGAGGACATGTCTTCAGAAGCCATTTCATCGCCACTGTAAGTCTCTGTGGAGTACACTGAAGTGTCATCCCAGCTGAAATGCAAAGTGTACAATATTCTATGCCCATAGCCCTGAGTCAGTAATTGAAGCACGTAACCTTGACATCGCATTGACTACAAGGGCTGCCTTTATTTTCCTTGGAACCCTGCCACCTGGGGGCAGTGTGTATGGGGTGGGGGGTGGCGGGGACCTGGGACAGTGAGAGCGTAGGTACTGTTTGACCACTGAAGAGCTTTGGTTTGAAATGCTCTTCATTAGCTATGAAACCTTGGGCAAGACTCTTGAACTTTCTTAAGGCCTCATCTTTATTATCTAGAAAATAGGATAAGTAGTCACTACCTGCCTCAGAAGGCTGTTTGAAGGACAAAACAAGATAATCCATGTAAATCACTCAGCATGGTGCCTTGTAAATAATAAACATTCAAATACATGTTAACAATGATCAATATGTTCATTTTCATCTTTGAGAAGGGAAAATGAAATAATTTATAAAATGGAAGTTTGGTGCTAGATCTGAGTTTGTGAAATATTAAAATAGCTTCTGCATAAAGGTTAACTTCTTGCTGTTGAGAGGCAGTTGAGATCATTGGTTAAATAACATATGTATGAGGAACAAATGCAAAACAAGAATGAGGATTGTTAAATTTTTATTTGTATTTTAAATTTTCTGGCAAGAACCACCATACAAAGCAGTAGTCATTGTTTTCTTTGGCAACAGAACAAATATAAAGATGCCTTGATTCATGGGGAATCATTGACCAACTAGAGGCTCATGGTGAGTCACTTACTTGCTTCTGAATCAAAGTTTTCCTCTTGAAAAAAGGGATAAGAAATCTGAATTCACTGGATTCTCATGAGTAAGATAATGCATAGGAAAACACTTAATCCACAAAATGCTTTAAAAAGTAAAGTTTTTATTATTATTATTATTATTATTATTATTATTTTATAAGGCTGAAGAGTTAAAGGGCAAATAATTTAATTAAAAATATATAATAATAATAATAATTTCTTAAAAATAGTCCAAGGGGTGAGTGCTGAAGGCCAGTGTAGACCCAGCTCTCCTTTCCCAGGATCTGCATTATTGATCACTATTGGACAGACAACACTGGGTGTACTCTAAATCTTTTTCTATTTTTACTGAGTATTTTTTAAATTAATTGATAAATTTATTGGGTGACATTGGTTGATAAAATTACACAGGTTTCAGGTGTACAGTCCTACATTACATTGTCTATGTATTGCATTATGTGCTCACCACCCAGAGTCAGTTCTCTTTCCATCACCATATATTTGATGTCCCTTCCCTACTCACCCACCCCTTCTTCCTCCTTACCCTCAGGTAACCACTAAACTATTGGCTGTGTCCATGAGTGTTGTTTCTTTGTTACTTTCATTTATATTCCACCTATAAGTGAAGTCATAGAGTTCTTGATACTTTCAATCTGACTTATCTCACTTAATAAGATGGTCTCTAGGTCCAGGCATGTTGTCACAAATGACTGCATTTCATGTTTCCTTATTGCTGAGTAGTATTCCATTGTGTAAATGTACCACAACTTCTTTATTCAGTCATCTATCAAAGAACACTTCGGTTGTTTCCACAACTTGGATTCTGTGAACAGTGCTGCGATGAGCTGTAGGGTGATAGGTTTGCCGAGGCAGGAACACACCAAGAGTTCAGGCTAGAAAGCGAATTTATTAGAGACGTGCCGGGTTGCCCCTGAAAGTGGTGTCAGCAATCTCTAGGAAGCTGGGGGAGCTTTGACGGGTAACTCTATCAAGGGGAGGTTAGTTTCTGCACCTGGATTGCAGTTACCGTGGTTACAGGTATCTCAATGGTCAGGGCTTTCTGAAAGCAATAGTTCATGGTCAGGGTTTTTTGTGAACAATTGCTCATAAATCATGGGTGTCATAACTCTCTGCTCAAGGACCATTTGTTGCTGGTCATGGGCTAGGTATTTGCTGCTCCACCCAGCAATCAGCCCTTACAGGGGGTACATATATCTTTGCAAACTAAGGTTTTCAAGATTTTTGGAGGCACTTCCACCATTATACTCCCTGCCACCACAGGCCACGTACGACAGAACTGCTCAGGATCGAGGAAGGCCTCATCCCTCCCTTCAGGTACCTTGGTCTTTTCTCAGAAGAGTCTCTCTCTTTAAGGAGCTGAGACCCATTTCTTAATATGGGCGTTATATTCCTTGTTGGAAAAAAATTTATTTGCAAAAAAAGTCTTAACAAAGAAAACACTGAATCAGATGGTATTATTTCTATAGATTCCTTAGTGAAAAACAGTTTCTTTTCTTCTAATAGGCAGGTGGGTGAAGGTCCTCAGGGTACTTGTTTGTGATTGTGAGTGAAGTCAAGTGTCACTCAAACTGGAAAGATCTTCCATCTACAGTTAGACCTTTTTGTTTTGAAAATGTGATAACTGACCTGGAGCATGGTAAACGTCCTACTTAAACATACAGCTTTATCATTTGCCACAACCTAGATTTCACTTTGTTTTAGGTGCATAGCGTTATTTTTCTTTTAGTTCTTTTAGTCATGCATGTTCACATCTCAGGCCTTTGCACGTATTATTTCCATGTATTGAACAATCTCTCTCCCTGCTACGCCACGTCATTATAGCCTGTTCTAAAGTGATTAATATTGTAACATGGGGAAGTCAGGATGGCTCAGCAGGTTAAGCTGAGGCCCTGGGGTCCAAGGATCAAGTCCTGGCCCCAGCCCATGTGAACCCATATGTAGAACTGGGGTGTGCTTCCCTTATGGGAGGCCCTTAGTTTGGACCCCAGCTTGCGTGGTCATGCCTCCCATGCAGGAGGCTCCTGGCCTGGTTCCCGCCCTGCACAGCCCCCGCCCATCTGTGTGGAACAAAACCATGTCAAAACCTGATGACGGGCAACTATGGAGACTGCTCTGGGCTCTCCCATTCTCTATCTCTCTATGTCAAAAAAAATAACTATAAATAAATCTTTAAAAAGTACTGTAACTTATCCATTTGTCTGTCTCCATCACCAGATTATAAGTTTAAAAAGAAAGACCAGTTCACCATTGCATATTCGCTATATGTCTTTTGCTCTCCCAAGTTTTGGGCTCATTTTAGATGTTCAATAAGTATTTTCAAAAGAAAAACAATAAATAAACCTATGCCACCATTTTGATTTTTAATATTTTAATCTCTTATGGACGTATCTATAGTCTGCAAGGACATAAGGTCCTTGAATAGTACATAAGGCCTAGGATCCTTAAGCCTTCCATCAATGATAAGATAAAACAAATGGGATTTCCTATTTAAACCTGAGCAAAGACTCAGTCATGAACAAAATCGCATTTTTTGTTCACCTCTAAGGAACACTCCTAAAATATAATGAAAAACGGAGAAAGCCGTGGAACAACCCAGACTCCTGTGGGGAGAAGGAAGACGGGTCTTTGAGAAGAGCTCCTGTAACTGGTGAGGGTTACTTCTGATGTGTGGGGTTACTGTCAGTTGAGGAAGATCCACCAGAGTACAAAACAGCCGATCAGAAGTCTTCACCTACGACGTCTTCTTTTCAGCTAAGGGCTCAACCCCGGGGTGGCAGGTGGCTGCCCAGGCTGGTTTCAATAGTCCTGTTCTGCCTTGGATCAGAGTGCTCCCCAGGGCAGAGGCTGGTCTCCGTCGTCTCTAAGAACTTATACAGAGCCTAGCAGGTGCTCAGTATAGAACAGTTTTGCATGAGAGAATGAATGGGAGGCAGGCCTAACTAAGTATTTTCGATGTCTTGGTATATGTGTACTTGTATTATATTCTGATGACCCAATAAGATAGGGAAAACGGCAGCTGAACAGTGAATCCTTCTAACGTCTAGCACCAGGCAATCAGGAGAGTCCAGCCAGGTGCTCTGTTCTGGTCCAGGCTGAGCTCCAGTGCCACTTCTGCTACTTGTTACCTGCATGACCTGCGACAAGTCCTCTTGACCCGCCCCAGTGCCTTCTGTTTCCAAGACAGCCTAGTAATACTACTTATACCTTAGGATGGTTATAAGGCATAACTAAATGTAAAATCCTTAGCGCTGTGCTGGTACATAGTATCCACTCAATAAATATCAGCAATGGTAACAATATTTACTGAGTACCACCACATGTGTGTGTGTGTGTACAGTTGGCTCTTGAATAACATGGGCGCTCATGGCACAGACCCCCCCTCCCTCCACATAGTCAAAAATCTGCATATAACTTTTGACTCCCCCAAAACTTTACTAATAGCCTACTGTTGGCTGGAAGTCTTACTGACTAATTACATAAACAGTCAATTAACACATATTATGTATGTTATATATATTATATACTCTATGTTTACAATACAATAAGCTAGAGAAAAGAAAGTGTTATTAAGAAAATCACATGGAAAATAGATTTACAGTATTTATTGAAAAAATTCACTTACAGTTAAAATAGGGCAGATGAAGTCCATGTTTTTCAAGGATCAACTGTACATGTGTGTGTGTGTTTATATACATATGTATGTATATGTAATGTGTGTATATATAAATATATCACATTAATACATGTTTATATAAATAATACATATTATTTACATATATATATAAGCATATCCTCAAAACCGCTGAGAGGAAGGTGCTACTAATATTCATGTTTGCAGATGAAGAAGATAACAGAGATGTTAGGTAACCTGCTTCAAGGCATATAGATAGAAAGGAACAGAGCCAAGATTTGAACCTCTGAGTCTGCCACTGTAAGTCACACTTCTTTTTGCCTCTTTTCTGTCAGTATTTGTAGATTTAAGAAGGTTTGGGATGGGAGAATACTGCGTTTTTCATCAGATGCTCTGATTCCATTGGACTCTGGGCAACTAGAGTGGCTACCTAGCTGTATTAGTCAGCAGAACTTTTTTCCTCTCCAGTGTGATCTTCAGAATCTATCTTCATCTTAACCTAGAGGACCTAGAAATTCCCTGTTTATTTACTGCAGTTATTTCCAACCTAACCTGACCCTAGATCCAGGAATTACTAAGCTCTCATACAGTCGATAATGGATTATTTTTACTTCACATTCTAAACCATGACTTTAAAAAGTAAATAGGGAAAGTGGGATGGCTCAGCGGTTAGGTGCTCGGTTTGAAGCCCCGGGGACCGAGGATCGAATCCCGGCCCCGGCGAGTGTGGACCCATATACTGAACTGGGGTGTGCTTCCCATGTGGGAGGCCCCCAGTTGGATTCTTGGACCCTGGTTTGGACCCTGGCTCAAGGGCCATGCCTCCCATGCGGGAGGCCCCCAGCCCAGTTCCCTCCATGCACGGCCCCCTGCCCACCTGTATGGAACTAAACAGTGTTGAAAACTGATGATGTACAACTATGGAGACTGCTCTGGGCCCTCCCCCTTATCTCTGTCTGCCTCTGTCTCTCTTTCTCTTTGACTGTCAAAAAATAAAATAAAATAAATCTTAAAAAAAAAAAAAGTAAATAATAGCCATGTTCCATACCAAGGGCAGGCTTCGAGCTACTAGATCATTCACTCTTAAATGAAAAATAAATAATGTTGAATACAGAATTCTATTACTATTAAAAAACACTGTTATTTTGTTGAGTCATAGTCAATACTCATTTACCTCTTAAAGTGTTAAGAGGTAACTTCAAAACAAGTTTTTAAAAATATAGGAAGAGTTGTGTTGTATAGGAATTAACATTCTAAAAGAAATTTGTTGTTTTAGGAAGCTAATGTTCTTATAGATCAAAATGACAGCATTGCAAAGTCAAATTAAAAAGAAAAATTGAGAATTGGATAGTTTCCACTATCAGTCCTCAAATACTTATAGTATAAGGGTCATTTAAGAATGAAATGATAATGGAAACATACAAATCATTTTTAATCCTAATTTAACCTTCAGGTTAAAACTTTTTATAGAGCTGATGAAATGCTAGGTATTGTATTTCACACAATCCTGTTTACCCTATAAGTAGAAATACTTCTCAAGAACAAAATGGCCAAAATGAAGAAAACTAAAGGTCGTATATAGGAACACATTTTAATGCATTATTTTTAAAAATATTTATTTTTATTGTTTTTGATAGAGAAAGAGAGACAGAGAGACAGAAAGAAAGGGGAGGGCCTAGAGCAGTCTCCATAGTTGTACGTCATCAGTTTTCAACATAGTTTTGTTCCACACAGGTGGATGGGGCTGTGCAGGTGGGGAACTGGTCTGGTGGCCTCCTACATGGGAGTCACACCCCCGGAGCTAATAGGAGCTAATCAGAGGCGAGAACCGAATTGGGGGCCTCCTGCGTGGGAAGCACACCCCAGTTCAGTATATGGGTCCATGTGGGCTGAGGCTGGGATTTGATCCTTGGTCTCCAAGGCTGCAAAGCAAGCACTTAACCCATTGAGCCATTCTAGCTTCCCCAATGCATTATTTAAAGTTGCTTCTAATTCTGAATTATGGTAGATTGTTCTTATAGAAGTCATTATCTGTTTCTTCCTTCTCTGCACTTAATGTGCCATTTCTTCATCAAGAGATAAAGGCAGATTTCTGTCCCTTTAAATTTGGGCTGGCCTTAACTTCTTGCTTGAGGTAGAAATGAAATCACAGCATTTCCAAGGTCACAAAAAGTCTTGCAGCTTGCACTGGGTCTCATGGAACACTCCTCTTGGGATACTCTTTGAACCCACATGCCATGGTGTGAGAACTCCAAGCCACATGGAAGGACTACCTATAGTCTCAGCTGAACTTCCAACCAACAGCTGGCCATGTGATTGAGCTATCTTGGCTGTGGAGCCCATTTGGACCTTCAGCTGACTCCAGCCTCACCTACCATCTGATAGCACCCACATGGGAACCCCTGAGCAAAAACCATCCAGTTGAATCTAGTCAACCTAAAGAACTATAAGATAATTGTAAATTGTTTTCAGCCACTAAATTTCAGGATGGCGGGAAACCGGGATGGCTCAGTGGGTTAAGCACTCACTTTGCAGCGCCGGGGACCCAGGATCGAATCCCGGCCCCGGCCCCGGCCCCGGCCCCGGCCCATGCGGACGCATACGCTGAACTGGGGAGTTGCCCCAGTTCAGTTCTCTCTCTGTCTTTGTGTGTGTGTGTGTGTGTGTATATATATATATATATATATATATATGTATGTATATCTGTCAACAACAATAAAAAAAATTCAGGATGGTTTGTAATAAAGCAATAAATAAGAACAGAAATAAAAATATTTTGAATAATTATTTTGATTCTTTTTCAAATGCTTGTGATAGTTTTTGTTTGTTTGTTTTGGTTTGGTTTAACCAGGTGTTATGCTGAGTGCTAGGGACTCAAAGATGAATGAGCTATAAAAGGTAAAGTCTACTGTTTGCTTAAGAAACTTACCTAGTTGAAAGACAGACAAATGAACAGAAGAATGTTATGTATTAAGATAAGTGCTATTATTATAAAAGTATGTGTGAATCCTGTGGGATCACATAGCCTTGGGGAAACTAATCAGTTTTTTGGAAGGTTATTAACAAAGTGAGACTTGAATACTGAAGAGATCACAAAGCTTTTAGGTAGAAGAAACCATCTGAGCACCTACATAAAAAGAAGATGGCACGTGGAACCTTTCTGAAATTGCAAATAGTTCAGTAATGCTGGGGCATAGCTGTGAGCACTAAGTGCCTCGCGATGTGTTTAGAAAGATTAACAGAGAGTTCAAAAAGGTCCTTGTGTACTATTGAAGGAGTTGGATTTTATTTTTTCATGTTAAATCTAGCCGTGTTGACATTTATTTTTTATTTTATCTTATCCTTCAATAAATAAGTAATAATCAAACTCCTCTAGTGGCTACATTGAAGGATTTTGAGGACAAGCAAAGAGTCACATTATCCAATTTATAATTCAAGATGGTCGTATGAGAAATAGGTTCGGGGTGTGCTAGAGAAGGAAGATTATATGCCGAGAAACTATTTACGGTAAATCTATTCCAGTAACTTTGGTATGGCAGCAGGTGAGATTGGAAAGGAGATTGACTCAGGATAAACAGGTACAACTTGAGTGCTGATTTTGCAAGACAAAGAAGAGGGAGGAATCCAGATGAGTTCCAGATCACTGACTTGAGCAAATGATGTCACTCACTGAGGTGTGATGAGGAGATAATGACGACAGTTTAAAAGTATTAGATTATAGAATATGTGAGGCATTGAGATAGAGATATATAACAGAAAGTTGGACGCATAGCTGTAGCATTTAGTAAAGGAATCTGAGTTAATGGTCTGGGTTTGGAGGTCATTAGTACATAGAAAGGACCTAAAGCCATGGGTATGGATGAGCAATATGTTAACAGAGGAAGATTAAGCATGGAACTTGGGGGGAATGGCAATATTTAAGGGAAAGTTAGAAAGAGGCCTGCAGTGGGGATTGAGAAGGGGTAGCCAGGGCAGTATGAGGGCATCAGGTAAAAAGCCAAGGATAAAAGAGGTAGAAAGAAAGAGGGGATGATGGCATAAAATGCTACAAAGAGGAAACGTAACATGAGGAGGGCACTGAGGGTCTCAAATAGATCAGTTTCAGTAAATTTCTAAGGGCAAATGGGAAGATCTGGTGGATTCAGGACAGAGGAGAGGTAAGAAGTAGAGTTAATAAATGTGAACTAACCTTCTAAGAGAGTCAAAAATGAATTTCTGTTCATATCTTTTTACATACCAACTACCTATATCTCTATCTATTATCAATCATCTATTATCTATCTATCATCTATTTTTATTGGAATATAATTGACATGTAACGTTATATTAGTTCCAGATGTATAATATAATGATTTGATATTTGTATGTATATTCATATCTTTTTAAAGATGATAGTGTCATGCGTGTGTTTATGCACAGAAGAGAAAATGTATTAGAGCAGAAGCGCTTGAATGTGTGAATCTCGGAGTGGGTCTCAGAGGACTGATGGAGGAAGAGGGGTTGGATGGGTGAGGGTACTTTTTCCTGTGATAAGGGTGTGGATATGCTAAGGGGGCACATGTCTGCAGAGGCATGAGGGGAGATGCGGGGGGGCTCAGGAAACCTCTCTCTGTGAACCAGATGAGAGAGGGACCATCCAAGAATGGCAGAGGTTGTGGTGGCTTCTAAAAGAACAGTCAGGGTCTGAAAAGGTGATTGTAGGGTATGAAAGGATAGAGCTGGCTCAGAGCCCAGAGAAGGACACTGGGGTGGCTTTTAGGACTGAGCTATGATTTACAAGAATGATTTTGTGTTGCCACTAATCACCATAGGTGAGTGACCTTTTCCCCTAGTACTTGGTAGCTCAGGTATGGCAGTGAGAAGGTGTATGAATGCATTGACCCAGGGTTATGATTTTTCTGGGCAGGTGCTAGGGATTCACAAATTGGCAGGGGATTTGAAAATATTGAACTATGAGTGGTGAGAGTTTTAGGCCACAGGGTGTAAGCAAGAACTGGAGGGCTCACTGAGGTTGAGGTCAGAAAGGTGCTTCCCAGACTGCAGATGGCATGGGCTTTCCTCATGAGCATGGAAGATACATGGGGTGATGCCAGGCATCTGCAGAAGAGACTGCGCAATAGCAATGACTGTGATGACATTCTTGTACCCGGAGGTCAGAAGGCTCCCTAGATGACAAGGCAGGGAATGACAGCAGCACTGTGGGAGTCTCCAAGTAAGGAAGAGATATGGAACTGATCCAGGGAAGTATTCACTCTGAGGCATGCAGCAGGTGATAGCTGAGCTGGGCCTTTCAGGACCAACAGGAGTTCTCCAGGCAGATGAAGAAGGTGAGGGAGGGCCTTTCAGATAAAATCAGTAACACTTTCCACTATTTAAGCTCTTTTCCAGCACAAGTCTCTCAGGAGCTACAGCTCATACATACCCTGCTTTAGATTTCTCTTCTTTTTTTTCAGACCATAACCATCCTGGAAATAAAATTGTCTCATGGAATTAAGATAATCCTACTCTTGGAACAAGTTTGATTTAAATTTTGCCTGAGTTGCCAGCTGTAAAGTCTGGATGACCCTGTTACCATTATTTCAAGGGAAAATTGTGAGTCAAAGATACAAGTCTTTAAAGCTCTTTTATATGTTCAAAGAAGTGTACTTTTATGACTTCACAAATATTTACGTCTCAGAATGCATTGTTCTCCATAATTCTTATTCCTCTTCTGTTCTCCTTTGGAAGCTAGTGTGACTTTAGAAAGGTCATGGCCTTAAAGGTAAGACAGAGCTGATGTTAAATCTTTCTAAGAACATACAGTAGCTGTGTGACCTTTAGCAATGTACTTCACCTTTCTGAGTTGCCATTTCCTCCACTGAAATAGGGATAAATGCCCATCTCCCAGAGTTATGAGGATGAAATAAAATCATGTCCGTAGGGATGTGACTCAGAATAGATGCTCTTTCTGACACTCCCTGTATGGCCCTGCCTTCTCCCAATTCTGTCTCCTCTTTCGGTTTCTTTCAAACACTTGGTGGTTGGCTTTTTGTATTTCTCTTAATTCATTGACTCCTCCAGGCTTGTCTATCTCCTACCTGCCACAATTTCACACAAAATCATCTCAGTTCCTGAAAGCACTTGGCTTTCATAGAATCTTGACTTTGAATAGTGAACTCAGAAAGATCCAAGAGAAAAAGGAGTGGGGAGGGGGAACTCTTTTCAATTGGATGGTTTTAAGAACAGAATCCTAGAGACCAGGGCAGGAAGTGATCATGGAATAGGAAGCAAAGAGAACAAATACCAGAACAGAGGAGACACCCTAACAATTGAACTCAGACCCATGCAGATCCTGCCATGTTCTGCTGAAGTTCAATAACATCTGGTTACAGTTCCTTTGGGCTCTTACTGCTTTTGTAAATGTTCTTTGAATGGGAGGAGCACAATCTCTTAATAAGTAAATCTCTCCGATGGTTTGTCACACAATCTTTCTGTTTTTCTATCAAAGTGTAATCCCTATTTTAAATTTCCCCCACTAGCCAGACTTCTTTTCTATTGTACCTCCTACGAGGTCTGCAGTCAAAAAAAATTGGCACACTCCAACTGGTCCCCTATTTATACTTTCAGAGTATAGTAGTAGCACATGGCATTTCTTCTTTAAAATTTAAAAATATTTCTATTTAAAAATAGAGCTAACATACAACAACATTACATCAGTTTCAGGTGTATACCAGAGTTGTTCAATATTTATATACCTAAAAAAGTGATCACCATAACTAAATCCAACAACCATCTGACACCTTACTATGCTATCAAATATTATATCTGACTATAGTCCTCATGGTGTATGTCAAATCCCCATGACTTACTTGTTTTATACCTGAAAATTCAACCCTCTTATTCCCCTTCACCTCCCACCCCCCTCTTTATTTTTAAAGATTTATTTTATTGTTTTTGACAGAGACAGAGACAGAGAGAGAGAGAGAGAGATACAGAGACAGAGAGAAGTGGGAGGGCCCAGAACAGTCTCCACAGTTGCACATCATTGGTTTTTCCACATAGTTTCATTCCACAGGTGGGTACGGGGCTGCACAGGGCAAGAACTGGGTCGGGGTCTCACCACGGTGAGAACCGAACTGGGGACACTCCCCAGTTCAGCATATGGGTCCACACCTGCTGGGACCAGGATTCGATCCTCGGTCCCTGGGGCTTCAAAGTGAGCACTTAACCCACTGAGCCATCCTGGCTTCCCCGCCTCACCCCTCCTTTTTTAAATATTTCAATTACAGTTAACATTCAATATTTTCATATTAATTTCAGGTTTACAGCATAGTGTTTAGATATTTGTATAATTTAAGAAGTGATTCCCCCTGATTAGTCTAGTACCCACCTGGCACTCTACATAGTTATTACTGTATCATTGACTGTATTCCTGTGCTTTACTTTACATCCCCATGACTGTTCTGTAACTACCAGTTTGTACTTTCTGATCCCTTTGTCTTTTTCACCCAGCCCCCAGCCCCCTCCCAACTATCACCTGCATAAATCTAGTGCCATCTGACACCATACAAAGGTACCACCATATTGACTTGCCCTATAACCTACACCCCTATGCGCTACATAACCCATTTGTACTTCTTAATCTCTCCCGCTTTTCACTCACCCTCACCCTCCCTCCCATCTGTCAATGATCTAACTGTTCTCTGTATCTAACAGTGTGTTTCTACTTTACTTGGTTTGTGATCGACTCACATTAAATCTCTTTTAAAAGTCTGTGCGTTCACAATGATACAGACAAAAAAATAAAAACAGGTGGAAAGCCACAAAACCACCCGCCGAAGCGAATACATCACTAGCCCCTGCAGGCAGGTGGGGCACCAACCCCTTAAACCAAAAGTGAGTAAATGGAAGAGAAAGAGTGGTTCTGTTTCTAAAAGATCACATGATCAGCTGTGTGAAGAGAAGGGTGTAAGAAGACAAGAGTGCAAACAGGGAGACTTGCACTGAAATCCAGGGACTGTGCCAATTGCCAGGAACGGATAGAAGAAAGAGCTGGTGCCTGACCTCCTGGAGCTCACTTCCTGGTAGAGGGGACTGCCTGTACCGGGCCATTGCAACCCGGTGGGCTGCGCATAATGACGAGGGTAAGCAGACAGGCCGCTGGAACAGGCAGGAAGGACGGGATGGAGCTACCCTGAAGATGCTAACCCAGACGAGATGACGGCCAAGCTGAGTCTCGAGTCAGAAAGAAGACTGCCCTACCCCACACCAACTCCAGAGCCAGCGAGCCAGCAGTGGTCAGTACTGACCCAGGACCGGGGCAGGGTTGACCTAGCAGGAGGAGGGAAGGAACATCGAGCCCAGCCGAGAAGAGGCTGACATTCTAGCCGTGGACAGGAAAGGGCTCAGATCCCTTTGGCATTATCCTCACCTCTCTATTTATATGCACGGCTTGTCATGGGAGAAGAGGCGCCTCCTGGGAGGAGAATTATGAGGAAAGACAGGAACGGGGAGGCAAACAGAAGTGAAGACCAAATCACAGCCATGCTCTGTGGCAGATGAGTTACATGATGTCACTGAGCTACGTCACAGGAAAAGAGGGCTTGTGTACTAGCTTCGATATGTCATGTTGGGCTATGTCAGAGAGGGTGGAAACATCGAGGATTCGAAAACACAGTAAGAGATAACTAACTAGCTATAGAAGTAAGAAGTGGAGACAGGCTCAGAGGAAACCCTCACAGGACCCAGAGAATCTGGAAATGTCCCAGATCCTCAGGGGTGGAAGGACTGGACCCTACTCACAGGAAGGTGAGCGAATAATATGGACTGAAGAGAGGAGTTACAAGCCAGTGCCAAGATGAAGTGCAGTGTGTGAGCACGTGTGTTAAATAATGGTAACAGTAGCTTCTGGCTGGAGTGCGGTATAACGAGTTCTTTCATATACTGCTAGTCAGGCAGGAGGCCAGCGTTCCTGGAAACCAATTGAACGGTATGCTCTACGCTCCTTACATTGTTCTTACACTTTGTCCTAATAATGGCATCTTTTAAAATCGTATGATAAGAAAAGATCTTTAAAAGTGCAAAAAATATACACACAAAATATACCAACATACTAGTTTGTGTAGAGAAAAATGGAAAACAATCTCAAGTTTTACCAAGAAGGGCATGGTTAATTCAAGATAGCATATTTATAAATGGAATATCATACAGAAATTAAATGTTTCCAAAATTTTTAGTAACATGGGAAATGTTTATTATTTGAGATTTACAAAGTAGAAAAATAAAGTATATATATATTTTTAGTTTATAAAATTATATAGGAAACTATACCTAAAGAGAGAAATGCAGCAAAATTTTCTGCAATCAGGATCTAGAAGCTTCATAGAGATATAATTTACATGCAATAAAATTCACTAATTTAAGTGTGCAATTTGATGAGTTTTAACAAACGTTTACACCTGTGTAACCACTATCACAAACAAGATATAGAATATATTTGTTACAGATTTATTTTTCTTGGTTTTTTTTTTTTGAGACACAGAGAGAATGGGGAGAGCTCAGAGCAGTCTCCGTAATTGTATGTCATCACTTTTTGACATAGTTTCATTCCACACAGGGCAGGAACCAGGTGGGGGCCTCCCTCATGGGAGGCACACCCCCAAGAGCTGGGGACCCAACCAGGGGCTTCCCACATGGGGAGCTTGCCCTGGTGAAAACTGAACTGGGGACCACAACCCAGTTCAGCATATGGGTCCGCATGGGCCACGCTGGGGTTGCAAGGTGAAGCTTAATCCCCTGAGCGTCCCGGCATCCCCAATATATGGAATATTTTGATCATCCTAAAAAGTTTTCTTGTGCTTCTCTGCACTTCTTGAACTCCTTGACAGCCACTATCTGCTTTCTGTCACTATGGTTTTTGCCTTTTCTAATATGTTATGCAAACCAAATCTTTTTTTTTTAGAGAACCCCATTTTTTTTTAATTGTTTTGACACAGACAGAGAGAGAGAGAGAGAGAGAGAGAAATACAGAGACAGAGTGAGAACTGAACAGGGGGAACTCCCCAGTTCAGCATATGGGTCCACACGGGCCGGGGCCGGGATTCAATCCTCGGTCCCTGGCGCTGCAAAGTGAGCACTTAACCCACTGAGCCATCCCGGCTTCCCCCGCAAACCAAATCTTAAACTATGTAGCTTCTGTGTCTAGACAGTGGTTCCCAAACTTCTTTCCTACTTGTACACCCCTTTTAAACCCATTTCTATAAATTGTACCCCTTGTTTTTAAAACAGCTGCATTTAAATACTGATACTTTTGTTCAGTGCCCATCTTAATATACAGTAGTGAAAATGAGGTACGGTAATAAGTTAGGAAAGAAAAATTACTATACTAAAAGTACAAACCACACATTTAATTTCACAATATTCATAATAGCTAAATATTGTTAATAATCAAGTATTTAACAAACTTCTAATTTAATATTAATAATAATATTTATTGGTGTTATCTGAAAAGTCTGTAATTGTTATGCAGGTCACTAGCTGATAGAAATGTTGTCAGCGAGATTGTTGAGCTTGCTTTGATGTACTTTGTAAGTTTCTTGAAATCAGGCTCAAAAGAGGCAAGATACAGTCTTCAATCCGGACTTGCATTAAGTTTGTTGTGGTACTTATTTTTTATCAAGGTGTAAGAAGAAAAAGTTCTGGCCACTAGTTCAGTATCAGTAAACGGCAAGTGGTATTTGAGTGCTTTCTCACTGAACTATTTGTATTTCTTACTGACATCTACCCAGAAGGTAATAAGATAGTTTCTTTTAAAATCAGAATTAAGAAGAATCGGTTGAAAGTTCTATTAACTGCTCTTTCTATTGATTGATAGTTTAGCTTCCTTGAAGAATTCTTCATTGAAGGGATCTGCAATCCAGTTGTTTTCTATTCCACATTGAGGGAATTACTTAAAAAAGGATAATTTAAGACCTTCCAAGTGAGTTATAATATTCTCTTTCATGTTTTGTGATAGGTGTGAGTCATTCTCAGATAAGTTGTACACAGTTAACTTCAGGCTGACCTCTTCAATACACGCTTTCCAAGAGTCCATTTTTTAGTCATTGACTCAATTTTGTTGGTTACTTTGAATATGATGATTGAGCTGTTTTGAAGTCTCAAGTTGATTTTATTTCTAGAAAAATATCTGATAAATACGCAAGACTTTGAAACCAATTATATTCCTGAAACTTTGGAGCAAGAGGGAAACAATGGTCTTTAAAAAATACCTGGATTTCATGTCTATGTTCAAACATCCATGTAAGTACTATCCCACAAAATAGCCACCTTACCTCCATATGCAAAAGTAAAGTGCTGTGAATGCCATTCATTTCTTCACACAGCGCTTTAAACAATCTGGAGTTTCGTGATTGTGACCTAATAGAATTTACAACTTTTACAGCCTCATCAAGAACATCCTTCAGTTCACTAGGAAGAGGGTTGGATGCAAGACTTCGTCTGTGAATGTAGCAAGACTCCATGGTACATGGGGAGCTACTTCTTCAATTCAGCCACATAGGCCTATAAGGCCACCTGACCTAGGCTTGCTTCCATCAATGCATACACCACAGCAATCCAACAAACTAATGTCCTTTCCAGTGAAATAACCATGGATTGCATTACAAATATCTTCACCTGTGGTACTCTCTGTCCCTGGCTAACAAGGCAACAGGTTTTCCTCATTTTCGTTTTCTACCAAGTACCTTGCAGTGACGAGCAGAATACGGTAGATACATCAGCAACATCTACACTTTTATCGACCTGAATGGAAAAGAATTTACTTTTTATAATTCTACTACTATAATTTCAACATCATCAGACATTTCCTGAACTCGTCAAGATACTGTATTGTTTGAAAAAAAGATAGTATTGATTTTATGGGCATCTTTTCCCTCAAACATACAACAAATACTACCCCTAATATAAAGAGAAATTAAATCTTCAGCTATGGTGTGGTTTTCACCACATTTAGCTATGCAATAAGCAGTACAGTATGAAGCCTCAACTGCATTCTCGTTGTCTTTTTTTCTTGACATTGTGTATGAAGTAACAGTTGGATACTTTTCTAAGTGTGAAAATAATGTATGTCTTTGTTTTTATTTATACATAGGATGTTTAGTTTCTAAATGTTATGAGTAAAGAGGGTTCCATGTGACTGTTGGATAGTATTTCTCCCCGACACAACACACACAGGCTTAGGAAAGTCATCATCCCCTACAAATGAAAACCCATATTTAATATAGTCTTCAGAGTATTTCCTTTTCTTCTGTGTAGTATCTGAGGCACGCACCTTTTTACTATTTCCTGGTGTGGGTGTGCTCATAGCTGCGGACACATGTTGAGAATTACTTGGCAACAGGTCATACTCCACATCAAGTTTTTTTTAACTGTTTCTGTTTTTAACCACTGATCCACAACTGACAGGCTTAAAAATCACTGACAGTAATAACTGAAACTATGTTAAATATCAAATAAAACAACTATTTGGAAAGAATCACAATTAAAAACAACACACTTATTTTTACTCAGTCAATAACTAAACTGATCAAATAGTCTGGCTACAAATGTCTTTATGTTTTGGGGGAAGTTCTAGAAACATTGCAAATGGATTGTCCTGAATCTGTGTGTAATGATTGCTAGGAGAGCGGTTTAGGGGTTGTGTTCATAGCCACGTCCTCACCAGTCACATTTGCTAATGTGATCTAATTTTTTTGAAGTAAAGGTTTTTTAAAAGAATATTTATTTTATTGTTTTTGACAGACAGAGACAGAGAGAAGGGGGAGGGCCCAGAGCCATCTCTGTTGTTGTACGATATTAGTTTTTCAAAATCATTTCATTCTGCACAGGTGGGCAGGGGCCATGCAGGGCAGGAACTGGGCTGGGGGCCTCCCGAATGGAGGCACGCCCCTTCGAGCCAGGGGCCGAACCAAGGGCCAAGAACTGAACTGGGGGCCTCCTGCATGGTAAGCACACCCCAGTTCAGCACATGGGGCCACATGGGCCGGGGCTGGGACTCGATCCTCAGATCCCAGGGCTGCAAGGCGAGTGCTCAACCCACTGAGCCATCCTGGTATCCCCTAACGTGATCTAATTTTGAAGTGTCTCCATTAATGGTGACTCAAATTTAACATTTAGTGTTCCATAACTAATTTTTTTTTTGTACTTTGTTTTCCTCCATTACTGATTATTTTTTATGTATCCTTGAACAAGCCAGCATAGGCCCCCGGGGGTCTGTGTGCCACTGCTAGAGAACATATGGTCTAGAATACTGCTTGTGGGGAAGCCAGGATGGCTCAGTGGGTTAAGCACTCACTTTGCAGCGCCGGGGACCGGAGATCGAATCCCGGCCCCAGTCCGTGCGGACCCATATGCTGAACTGGGGAGCTCCCCCAGTTCAGTTCTCTCTCTGTCTCTGTCTCTGTATCTCTCTCTCTCTCTCTGTCAAAAATAAAAATAAATAAATAAAATATATTTAAAAAAAATTAGAATACTGCTTTTGCTATTCTTCTATATTGTTGTATGTATTCGTACTTCGTTACATCGCGTTGTTGAGCACAAGTCCATTGTATAGACAGACTACAATTTGGGTTTGGGGATGTTTCAAGTACCTTACTTGTCATGAATAAGCTGCTGTGAACATTTGTGTACAAGTCTTCATGTGAACATAGTTTTCATTTCTTTGGGGTAAATACGTAGGAATGGAATCATTTGGTAAGTGTTAACATTCTAAAGAACTGCCAAAGTCTTTTTCAGAATGGCTGTAACATTTGTAATATAGGAGAGTTTCTATTTGTTCCACAGCTTAACCAACACATTGTTCTTATTTTAGTCATTCTAGTGGGTTCTAAGTGTCAACAGCATATGACTTAATGTATGTTTTCCCAATGACTAATGATGTTAAATATCTTTTCATGCACTTATATATAATCTGTGTGTCTTCTTTGGTGAAAAGTCCATTCAAATCTCACCCCCTCCCCATTTATTGGGGTTTCTTATCATTGCAAAGGCTCTTTATATATTCTGGATATATAAAGTTATCATTAGAGATATGTTTTGCAAATATTTTTTCAAGTCTGTGACTTGTCTTTCCTCCCTCCCTCCCATCTTTCCTTCTTTCCTTCCTTCCTTCCTTTTTTTTGTCATATCTTTTTTTATTTTTCTTTATGGCTGAGAGCAGGTACTCTGCTGTGTTTCTTTTTTATTGTTAAAATTATTGGGGTGACATTGGTTGGTTAAAATTACATTCCAGGTATATAAGTCTACATTACATCATCTATGTATTACATTATGAGCTCACCACACAGAGTCAGTTCTCCTTCTATCACCATATATTAGACTCTCCATCTCTGCTCCCCCACCCATTCCTCTCTTATCTTCAGGTAACCACTATACTATTGACTGTGTTCATGAGTTTTTGTTTCTCTGTTACTTTCGGTTTTATAATCCACCTATAAGTGAAGTTATATGGTACTTGTTCTTTCTATCTGGCTTATTTTGCTTAGCATATGACTTTTCTTTACAGTGTCTTTTGAAGAAAAAAAAGTTTAGATTTTGACAAAGTCCAACTTGCCAATTTTTTCTCTTATACTTCATGCTTTTTGTGAACTATGAGTATATCAGAAACCTTTGCCTAACTCCAAATTAGCAAGATTTTGTCCTGTATTTTTCTTGAAATTTTATAGCTTTAGCTCTTACATTTGAATCTGTGACCCATTTCAAATTAATATTTTATACAGAGTAATGTAAGGGTTTTTATATGCCTTTTATTGAGGAATTTCCCTTCTATTCTTAATTTTCTGGGAGTTTAAATCATGTAAGTGTAATAAATTTTATCAAATGCCTTTTCTGAAAAATTGAGAAAATCATTTATTGGCTTTTAAAAAAACCTAATGACATAATAAATTACATTGATTACTATTTGAATATTACATGGGATGGTCATCAAGAAATTTGCAGAATAAAGGAGAAGAATAGTAAAAAGACCTATTATTTTTTCTTTTTAATATATTCCCCTTTAACCCTAATACACTTTTCAGAACTTTCAATAAATGTATTGGTACTCTTGAAAAAATTTTTTTTAATTTTGCCTTCAAAATTGCAGCTTTATCCTCTTCCTCACGTGTAAATGTCTTTCCTCAAAGCTGTTTTTTTTATATTTGGGAACAAAAAAATAATCAGACAGAGCCAGGTCTGGACTGTAGGGGAGGTGGTTTAAGGTTTGGAAGCCACAGGCATGAAGAATAGTCAACACAACATTGCTTTTGTGCACAGGCTGTTGTGTAAAAGCGGAATCCCTTTGGTCCATTTTCCTCTTCTTTTGTCCTTCACAGTTTCTTTTAACTGTTTCAGCAGACTGGAGTAGTATTCTCCAGTTACTGTGACATCCTTATCCTTATACTCAATCAGCAGGATACCCTCTGTATTTCAAAAAACAGCCATGATATTTCCAGCTGATTGTGAGTGAAACCTTGAACTTCTTAGGGGGAGGCGTGCCCTTTTCATGCCACTCTGTGGACTCCTGCTATGACTCAGGCTCATCATGACGAACCCAAGTTTCATCTCCAGTGACAATCCAGTTTAAAACTTCACCTTTGTTGTCTCTGCAGAGGTTCAAAAACTGTCGTGAACACCTGAGTGCTATTGTTTTCAAAGCAACATGAGCGTTCTCGGTACCCATCTTGCTCTGACTTTTGACATCCTTAGATGCTGATGGAGAAGATTCAAAATGGTTGCAGGCACTTCTGCAAGCTGCCTTCTTATTCAATCTGGTATCTTCCACTACAAGTTTTTCAACTTTTTTTTGACAGTGTCTACAGAAGTGACCTCAACAGCACATCATGGTAGGCTGACCAGATATTCCACTTTAAATGAGACAGAAAACAACAGGCGAGCCTACTCTCACTGGGGTAAATTCAAGGTGTCAGTAGGCTGACCATGTGTACCATTTGAAATGAGACAATACCGTTTTTTTTCTGTCCTGTTTAAAATAGGATGTCTGGTAGACTACGTCATGGAAAAAGGTCATCTTCAAATGACTCTCTGCCTTGCTTGAAAAAGTTATACCACTTGTAAAACATATATTTCTCAGGGCAAAAGACCCCATACCACTAGCATCTCTTCCAAAATGGTTTCAAGTATTTCCCATTGTTTTGTGAGGAACTTAATGGTGGTGCAAAATTCAATTTTATCCATACTTGGGATTATCTTCGTGTTTGACATGGTTCTTCAATGATATATGAAAGAACATACATGCAAGTATGCTGAAATTTGGCACACATACTATTAATAATAATGAGTCACACAATTGCAGTGTGTGTACTAGTACATCCACCTCTCTGATAATCCCTCTATTTCACAAATTTAATGACCTTCCCTGGTAAAGTAACCTTGCATTTCTAAACTAAATTTCATTCTTCATAATGTATGATCTTTTTTAAAATATGTTTTTAAATTTGATATGGTAAAAGGTGTTAGGATTTTTTTCATCTATGTTATGAAAGTTGTCGATCTATCACTTTTTTTTTTTTATTGTACTATATTTTTCTGGACTTGGTTTTAGAGTAATAGGGCCCCTGAAAATGAGTTGAGACATGTTCCCTCTTATTTTCTGTAACAGTTTGAGTAACAATGACATTGTTTCTTCAGTAAATGTTTACTAAAATTATACCATAAAATCGTCATAGACTGGAGTTTTTTTGGGTAAGAATTTTTAATTATAAATTCAATTTCCTTCACAGGTAAAAAGATATTCATATTTTTTATGTTTTTTCTTGAGTGAGCTAGGGTAGTTTGCTTCCTTCAAGATTTTATGTTTGTTTGTTTGTTTTTTCCCATTTTGTCTGAGTTACTGAGTTCATTGCCATAAAGCTGTTTATATTTTCTTATTAATCCTTAATGCCTATATGAACTATATTGATTTTTCCTCTCTCATTGTTGACATTGTCAGGTTATAGTTCTCTTTTTGTTTCCTGATCAGTTTGGCTAGAAGTTTATCAGTTTCATTTTTTAAATCTGTTTTCCTTTTATTATTATTATTATTATTATTATTATTATTATTATTATTTTCTGTTCTTTATTATTTCATTCCTTCTACTTTGGGTTTAATTTGCACTATTTTTAAAAAATATTTATTTTCTTGTTTTTGACAGAGACAGAGAGAGATAGAGAGAAGGGGGAGGGCCCAGAGTAATCACCACAGTTGTACGCCATCGATTCTCAACATGGCCTCTTCCACGCAGGTGGGTGGAGCCGCACAGGATGGGGACAGGGCCACAGGGCCCTGCTGCATGGGAGGTGTATTCCCTACGAGCTGGGGACTGAACCAGGGGCCTCCTTCATGGGAAACTCACCCCGGCAAGAACCAAACTGGAGGCCTCCCATGTGGGAAGCACATCCCAGTTCAGCATTTGGGTTCACACGGGCTGGGGCTGCTACTTAATCCTCAGTCCCCAAAGCTGCAAAGTGAGCACTTAACTGGCTGAACCATCCAGCTTTCCCTAATTTGCATTGTTTTAATCAGAGAAAAAGTCAATAAAAAGACAAATATGACACCTGGAATACACTAGAATGATCTCATTTTCGGGTACTAAGTAAAAAGTTTCAGTTTGAATAGAAAGCCAGAGACTCTCTCAATCTCCAAGAACTACTAGCCATTTAATTCAATCAAGTCATTTGTTTTCCTGTAGAAAATAATTGCTAGAGAAACATCGCCATTGGCACAGGGAGTCAAGAAAAATAATTTATTTTACTTCCTCATGTCAATTCTTATCCTGCATATTCTCAATATATCTCATAAAGTATTTTTTTATAAAGATTTATTTTTATTGTTCTTTGAGAGAGAGAGGCAGACAGAGAGACACAGAGAGAAGGGGAGGGGCCAGAGCAGTCTCCATAGTTGACAGCATTAGTTTTCCATATAGTTTCACTCCACAGGTGGGTGCGGGGCTGCACAGGGCAGGAACTGGGCTGGGATCCTCCTGCATAGGCCCTGGCAAGAACTGAACTGGGGCACACCCCAGTTCAACATATGGGTTTACCTGGGCCTGGCCCAGGATTCGATCCTCGGGCTCCAGGGCTGCAAAGCAAGCACTTAACCCGCTGAGCCATCCCAGCTTCCTCTCATAAAGTATTTTGCTTCTCTCAATATAGAAATAAAGAACGAAAAGGAATGATCTTTATCATCACTTACCTGCTGAGAATATCCTGACAAAAACTGATGAACGATTGTGAAGTGCCTTGTGAGTCTAGCTGTGAAGTGTAATTGCCAAGATGCAAATTAAGAATTCATCAGCAGTGTCAACATACTGACACTGAGAATCTCCAACGTACCTCGTAATTATGCTTCATAACTGAGATGCTATTGTCCTTGTCATCTAAAGCAACAAATGTTTATAGAATGTCTGCCCATGCAGGGCACTGGGCTAACACACATGTTCCTGCTCTCAAAGAGTTTGTATTTTCATTAGGGAGCCAAGCCATACATAAAAAGATAAGTGATCCAACTTATCAAAATCTAAGTGCCAAGCGAGTGATGTGGAACTTTAGAAATTCAAAGGGTTACAGAACAGAAGGGTTATGATCACAGATGAAGGCTTTTAAATTTTATTTGGACTTTAAAGGAAAAGTCCAACTGAAATAAGAAAGAGGAAAGAAACATGAGTTCATTCAGTGGGGTCAGAGTAAGCAAATATGCAGAGGGAAGAATGCTTATCATGTCCTATTGAAATGAGCAGAACAGTTATACTTTGTGAAATGGAGTACAGGAAAAGAACTAGAGCAAAACCATCAAGCCCTAAAGAGTGTTCTATGTGAGGTGGTCTGCGTGTGCTTTGCACCTATTTGTTGGGCCCATGATGTCTTCATTAGGGTCCATGAATTATTACACTAACATTTCAGCAAAGAAAGCTGAGGCACATAGAGGCAAAACACTCATCTGAATTCAGAGTCAAGACAGAAACTCCAGTCAACTCCAAGCCATAGTCAGATGGACAAGAACCTGAGAAAACAACGTAAAGAAATCTGGGTTTCGTTGGGTGAGCCATGCCAGCACACTGGTGTTTTGAATGCATCGGGGAGCGTGCGCAGTGAAGAGTTCCAGGAGGACAAAGGCAGGATTTTCTAAGCTAAACTGGAGAGGGGACCTGGAAGCAGGGAGGAGGTTGTGCAGTTGCGCCATGTAAGTTAGGGTGGAAGCAGTGAGAATGGGAAAAAGGTAGAAAATACTTGTCCAAGTGAACTGGAAAGGATCAGTGTCAACACATTTTTACACATTTAAAACGTTATTGATCTTAAAAGAAAAATAGTTAGAAGTGTAACTCTAGAAATCAATAATGATATTCATATGCTAAATTATACCCTTGGCCTGGGCCCCAACTCATCCTGGGTTGCACTGGACCTCAGCCTCTGCCCTTGTCAGATCCCGCCTGGAGCTGCATTTTGTCCGTGTTCCCAGGCTCCCAGCTCACTCCCTCCTCCCTAGGCTCAGGGTTGTGATCTGAGGCCCCAGCTGTCCCTTCCCCTCTCTCCTGCTTGCTTCCCTTTCTCTGACCTTATATCTGTTCTTGTGTTTTGTAATTATTTGTTACATAAAAGTTCTTGCACCATAATATGTTTAAAAAAATGCTAAAAATTTTTTATGATACAAAAATCAAGGGCCTATATATAAACAAATAAAAATTTGAATTAAAAAATTAAAATGAGAGAGATGGGGGGGAGTAGGGAGGGGGAATCAAACACACGGTAATGGAAAGTGAGCTGCTTCTGGGTGGTGAGCACATAATGCGATATATAGACAATGTAATGTAGAATTGTACACCTGGAAACAATGTAATTGATATCAATTAATGTCACCCCAATAAATGTAACAAAAAAATTAAAATGAAAGACTTTTTTTCTTAAAAGTTTGAGCCCAAAATGTGGGTGCACATTATACCCAGGAGCCCATTATACACAGCAAAATACAGTATATAAGTAGAGGTCAAGGTTAAGACTCTTGAGAAATTTACTGTTACAGCTAATCCTTTTTAGAGGATTGGTTTTGCCTTTAATTGCCCTGTAATTAAAGAGAAGTCAAGAAAAATGCTCAGGAAAGGTAATAAAGTTTTGGAAAATAAGACTTACAAAGAAAGGTTTTACAATAGCTGCAGCAGCAGCCAACCTTGATTAAATTCTTTGCTACAAAGAATTCACATTTGTTGAGTGCTGACAAGGTACCAGATGCTTTCTCTATTCAGCCTCATGTAAGGACATTGACAAACAGTAGATAAAATGATGTATGAATCCTGGGACAGAATCACAGAACCAAAAGTTCCTTGGTGACGAGGCCAACGATTCATTTTAGAGGTGAGGAAACATGATCCCAGGATGATTAACTGATTTACTTTCCGAAGAGTTTTAAAAAGTATTCTTTTATTTATATTTAAACATCAGGAAGGACCGTGTACCCTAATGAAGTACCTTTGGGTGTGTGAGCATGTTCTGGAACCTCATTAGTAAGGATGAAAGGACGGCCTCACAGTTCAATCCTTTTTGGAGTGACCAGGATGTCACCAAGCATATGGCTTCTTCTGCTACCTCGTGTGCGACCACAGTGATCAAACACTTCTGCTATTCTAAATAATGAGCAATTTTCTCCAAGCCCCCCTAGTTCACAACCATGATGCCCGTTTTGAGCTATTTACACTACTTAAGCTTCTCTTTCTTTCCAGATTAACATTTCCCAGACTAAGTTCAGCCCTGAAGAAAAATTTTATTTTTGGAAAGTTCTAAAGAAAATCTGTTCTGCTATTTTTGAGTTTTCATAATGAGAAAAGTCCATGTTTAATTGCTGTTAAAATATATATAGAGAGAGAAAGGTTAAATACTTTGATGCTTTGGGTACCCAGATAATTAAAAGCTGGACAGTGGTAACTCAGCACCCTTATATCTCTCAGCAAAAACCAGCCCCTATGTGCCATTTGACAGTATCAGTCCTGTTTTCAATTTCTCTTGCTGTGTAACAAATTACCGCAAGCTTTGCAGCTGAAGCAGCATGCATTTCCTTTCTCACAGGCCCTGTGGGGGAGGAGTTTGGGCACAGATTAGCTGGGTCCTCGACTGAGGCTTCCCAGGCTGTAACTGAGACACCGAGGGAGGCTGCGGTTCCGGGAGGCTGTCTCCGTGCTCGTTCAGGTTGCCCACAGAACTCAGCCCCACGTGGCTAAATGACTGAGGACCACACTTTCTTGCTGGCTGCCAGGTAGCGAGCACTCAGCTCCTAGAGACCCCTGCCCTTCTCTGTAAGCAGCTCACAACACGGTTGTTTGCTGTGTGGCTTACTCTAGCGTGTACTTAAGCTAAAGAGCCAAAGAACCCTCCCACCTCTGAACACTCCAGCCTGGCTCACCTCAGCCCCATGTAAGGGCTCCGGTACCTACACCCTTGTAGAAGTAGATAGTGTTGGAATCTACCTGGAGAGAATTTTCTGCACATCTTCCCCCCAAGTCTGCATCAGAGTTATGTTACTGAGGTCCCAACATTTTGGGACATGAATATCTTCCTATCTTTCTTTTCACCAGGGGCATGACTAAGACTGGCCCATTTTCTAAACCTTACTTCAGAGAACATCTAACGCACATCCTAAAGGAAATGTAATATTTGAAACTTAAGTTGCCTTGAAAACTATCAGGCTGCATAGCTGAATGACTATGAAGCTGTTCCCAGCAGGGTTGGAGCTGACTTTCAGAGCTATCCCACCAGAGGACTTGTTCCAGAAGAATCTGTGGGCGGGGCTTCTGACCATTTTACTGTGTCTGTGCATGACATGCTGGGTACTAGGAATCAGCCCATCAAATGCCCCCCACTCGAGGTGTCAAGCCTTTTCTTTGGTCCCTGGTGAGACATCTATATGGAGAGTCTGCCTACCACTTCCTGTTTGGGGTTGCTCCCTACCTTTATGCCAGGAGTTGCATTTATTGACGTGTGGATTCCTGGCAACTGAACACTTGCATTCCTGCTGCTTCTGGCAGGTCTGACATGTGGCAGGGGTCTTTGGGATGCCACATAATTTACTTGCTTCACTTAGACTCAATAAACTTAGGTTTGAGCATCTACCGTATCTTAGATGTTATGGGAGATACAGAAATAAATAAGAGCTACATCCTGGTCCTCCAAGCAGATCCCCCATAGAATTGTCCTTCTATGGCTCAGAGGAACTGCTGTGCTTTGCCAAAGAGAGACCCCTCTGCTCCGTGGGCCCTATCTCATGTAATTCTCCATTTGAATGAGAGCTCCTGCTCGAGACATTAGGATTCTGATCCCCATTTTATAGATAAGGCTGCTGAGGTGTGGGGGTCTCAGCTGCACGTTGCTCCTAAGTCATTAATAATGCTTCCCATTGAGTTAAGCTTTATTTGTTTGCTTGTCTATCCCACTAGGCTGTGAGCTTTTGTAGTTAAAAATTGTGTGTTGTTTATTTCCTTTCCATCAGCTGGAATGCTACCTGGCACATAAAAGATATTTAATGTTCACTGTTATTATAATTGTGGTTATTGCTTGCTGTTGGTTCTAAACATCACTTCCAAGCTCGTTGTGTATGTGATTGGCCACATTGCATAGTTTGGATGGTTCCATTATGAGAAGGACTAGAAAACATTTCAGTAACATGATAAACAAGGGGAGACCTCATTTATCTTCTCAAGCCCACACGCCAATCTGAACCCCACGGCCGTGGTGTAGCACTTTGGCTCTGCCCAGCAGAAATGGAGCAGTGAGGCTGATACTGCTACTACTACTGTACTACTACTATGAAAATAATTCAAACTCTCTGAGACTCAGTAAAACTGATATAATTATACCTACTTCTGAGGCTGGCCATAATAATGAAATGAAACTGTGAATATAGGGGACTCATAAAGGGCTAGTCCTGCCCACTTCACTTACCCAGAACTTAGCAGTAGGGGAAGCCAGGATGGCTCAGCAGGTTAAGCACTCACTTTGCAGCCCCAGGGACCGAGGATCAAATCCTGACTCTGGCCCGGGAGGACCCGTATGCTGAACTGAGGTGTGCTTCTTATGCAGGAGGCCCCCAATTCTCGCCAGAGTGAGCTACCCAGGTAGGAGGCCCCTGGTTCAGCCGCCAGCTCGAGGGGGCTTGTCTCCCATGCGGGAGGCCCCTTGCCCTGTTCCTTCCCTGCACAACCCTCACCCACCTGTGTGAAATGAAACCATGTCAAAAACTGATGGCATACAACTATGGAGACTGCTCTGGGCCCTCCCCCTATTCTCTATCTCTCTCTGTTTTTGTCTCTGTCAAAAACAATAAAAACAAATCTTAAGACAATAAAATAAAATATTGGGACAGCTGGATGGCTCAGCGGGTTAAGTGCTAGCTTTGCAGCCCTGGGGACCGAGGATCGAATCCCAGCCCCGGCCCAGGTGGACCCATATGCTGAACTGGGGAGTGCCCCCAGTTCAGTTCTTGCAGGGGCCTATGTGGGAGTCTCCCAGCCCAGTTCCTGCCCTGTGCAGCCCCATGCCCACCTGTGGAGTGAAACTATATGGAAAACTAATGCTGTCAACTATGGAGACTGCTCTGGGCCCTCCCCCTTCTCTCTGTCTCTCTGTTTCTTTCTGTCTGTCAAAAATCAATAAAATAAATCTTAAAAAAATAATAATAAAATAAAATATTTAAAAAAACTTAGCAGTTGTCCTATGAACACTCTGCTCCAAGACCCCCTTCCCTCCATGAAGCTAGAAGAGCATCCGAGTCTAGCCCTCCCTGAGGTCCCGCTGCTGTTGGGTTCAGGCCTCTCAGCTTCCCATCGCCTGTCACTAGACTGTCAGCTTCTACCCACAGGGCACAATTCTCAGCACAAAGTCAGTGCTCAACATATGTTTATAACTGAACTAATTGTTCTCTGTAATGTTCTAAAGCACTGTACTCACAGGAAGTGCTCAATAAGATTAGCTATTGATATTAATATTATATAAGCAACTCAACTGTTCATGCAGCCAATGGGACGGAAGCTAGACGTCTGCAGTACCTACTTTCTCTCCTTTCAAGACACAACTTCCAGTGTTTACTTTTCCTCTCCAGCCATCACAGTGGGCAGGGAGGGCTGAATGTCTGCACATCCTACTTCCTGCTGCTCTCCACCCTGGCTGGAGCCACGTTTTCAGTTCACTGTGCAGCTTTGGGTCATGCAAATTGTGTGTGTGTGTGTGTGTGTGTGTGTGTGTTTATTGTTTTGAGAGAAGGAGAGAGAAAGAGAGAGAGAAAAGGGGGAGGCCCCAGAGCAGTCTCCATAGTTATACGTCATTAGTTGTGACTTGGTTTCACTTCACACAGGGGGATGTGGGGCTGCAAAGGGCGGGAACTGAACTGGGGCTTCCCACATGGGAGGTGAGAACCTTCGCTTGCAGTGCTTGGCAGTTACAGTTCAGCATATGGGTTTGCACAGGCTGGGGCCGGGATTCGATCCTCAGACCTCGCAGCTGCAAAGCAAGCGCTTCACCTGTTGAGCTATCCTGGCATCCCGCAAATTGTTTTTTAAGTGGATTAACTAAAGCCAAAGTTTGATGACTATAGCTTCTAAACATGCTTGGCCCAAATAATTTATACTTGCCTTTCAAATGATAAGTCTAATCTTATATGAAACATTGTATTAATATATGACACATTCAGTTTAAACCTCAGTCCATTCAACCCAAACTTCTGTCCCAGCTGCTGTCTCAACGGGAGGGCTGGGCAGATAGTCAGCGTTTCACAGCACAAATTTCAAACGCACAACCAATTCTTCATAACCTTGTACAAGTTCACCATCATGGATGATCTTAATGTTCGTCGACTTTCTGTCAGAAAACACATCGAGGTCTGTCCCAGTTCTTGAAATCCAGTTGATATTGTCACTATGGTCTCGTAGATTCTGATTCCTTTCCGGTCTGTTGTAGCGGGACCTGAGAGGCCTGGTCTACACAGTGGTTGACACAATGGCTGTCCTTGTCCTTGTGTGACTCCTGCTTTTAATCTTCAGTACACTTGAACACTAAACAGCTGTTGCCGACCCTGCCTTCTTGGGAAAGAGGCATAGACTTCTTTCACTTACGGTGCACCTTTGCCACGCATGACCAACCTGTTTCTCTGCGAAGCCAGACAATTCAAAAATTTCACCGAACTGTTCTTTCTTTGGGAACCAAGTCAAAAATCTGATGAGTTGACTCCTACTTTTATTTTCACTGGGCTGGGACGTCTGCATAAACAGCCTTTCTTATGACAATCTGGCAGCAGGACCTCTAGTCAGGAAGAGGAGAATCATCTGAATGTTTTTCTTTCTCACTCACCATCCCCACCCTCCCTCCTTTGTTGCCCTTTCTCTGAACCCAGACGAGAGTTTGATTGGGGCTTTGTTTTGTGCCTTGGGCAAAAGTTTTGGGTCAGCTGAGGTCAGTTCTCATTTCATCTAAATCAGTTTGCCCTCGCTCAATCTCAATGGAAAAGCTTCAACAAAAATACATTTACACATAAGACTTCGTTTTCATTGAGTTCTGTGTTGGCAAAGGAGACCAGATCCTTATCTCTGGAGGCACTTAACCTCTTAAACAATGTTTTATTAATTTTTCTCAAAGAACCTCTACTTCATCATAAATCAGCTGGCTTTCCTGTTTCGGATGCTGACTCCAGAAGCCTGTGGATTTTTTTGACATCTTCTATCATTTTAATATAGACATTGTCTCAAATACATCGTGAAGGGACAGTGCCCTAGAACGGAGAACAGAGGATTGGTTGTCAGGAAACCAGGGTTTTCATCCGAACCATATCATTAGATATGAACCTTTGGCAAATTCCTAAACCCCAGGCTCCTCATCTCAATAAATAGTGTATTGAATACTATTTAAGTTTCTTAGATTCCAAGATTTAATGATTCAATTTAAACTTTCAGATAGAAACCGAGTGGAAATCCAAGACTATAAATAAATCAACAGATAGATATTAGATTTATTTTAGAACACACAGTTTTCTATGTGGTTAATAAGCAAGGAGTACTTCTTTTATTATTTATTTATTTAATTATTTATTTATTATTGTTTTGAAAGGAGAGAGAGAGAGAGAGAGAGAGGAGAGGGCCCAGAGCAGTACATCATTAGTTGTGACACAGTTTTATTTTACACAGGTGGATGTGGGACCCTGTGAGGCTGAAACTGAACCGGGGGCATCTCACATGGGAGGAGAGAGCCAGCTGTACCACAGTTCAGCACATGGACCTGCACATGCGGAGGTCAAGAATCAAACCCGGTCCCGGGAAAGCCGGGACGGCTCAGCGGGTTGAGCACTCACTTTGAGGCCCCGGGGACCGAGGATCGAATCCCGGCTCTGGCCCAGGCAGGACCCACATGCTGAACTGGGGAGTTCCCACAGTTCGGTTCTCTAGCTGTCTCTGTCTCTGTCTCTCTCTCTGTCTGTCAAAAGTAAAATAAGAATAAATATGCACTGAAGATAAAATAATTACTCTCTATAGATATGAAAAGATATAAAAAAAAAAAAAAAAAAAGAATCAAACCCGGTCCCCATGATTGCAAGGCAAGTGCTCGACCTGCTGAGCTATCCCGGCATTCCAGCAAGAAGTATTTGGTTTATCAAAACTAAAGTGCTGTTAGAGAGCAATAGAGAACTTCTAGCATGTCAGAACTGGCTTTCATATCAACTTTGTCCCTTTTATAGATGATGAAATTGACACATCAAGAGATGCAGTGACTTGCCAAACCTTGGCCGAAAAATGCCACCTGGCATCTCTTGTCAGTGCTTTAACTTTAGCCTACATCTTGACTCTTAATACAACTATTCAGAGATATATTTGTAATAAATATCATTAGTATTGTGTATTAAATGATTTCCGTTTTTAAAATCTCTCTCTGCTACAAGCAAACCCATTAGGCCATTCTTTTCTTCTCCATTAGGATTGCAACCACAGCCAAGGGACAGTGTGGTACATATGTCCCAGGGATTTAAAACATTACTTTGTGTGAGAAAACACAAATTCATGTCTTTCATCTATTTTGTTGGTTCCACATACACCAATTATCTAAGTATGCAAGCCTAAAAAATATTGGGACAATTCTCCAAATATTACATTTATCTAAGGTATTTGGATAGCTGATGTCCAAATTTATTTTGGAAAATGGAGTAATCAGGATTCTTGGCTTTGGGAAGTTTATATATGACATTGAAAACCACAAGGGTATAAATTTTGTTTTGTATACACCCCCATCCCTAATATTATGTTTATGATATTCCTCAGACAATGTGGACAACTCTTCAAATTTCAGCGATAGTTACATTAGCTTCAGTTTGCCAGGAAGTAAGTATCTACTCTTCCTGATCATATCTTTTTTTTCCATTTGGTGTGATGAAAAGTGTCATATACAGTACATGAAATTTTCAGGCAATTAGTATCTTTATAGCAGTACAATGCAATTTTTAAGTTGATATTATTTGATGGGATATATAATAAAATATCAATTTTCCTAATTGTAGTGTAGTTATAGATGATTTTACCTTCTCTACATGATCACAGTTCATTATGAACATCAATTATCACTGCACTGATCATGCAGTGATCCCCTCAGCAGCTATGAAAGCCTGTGGGGCCTTTGCCTCTGTGTTTAGAGGCATGAAAATGCACATTTGTATTTTTGTGATCCTTGATCTAAAGCTTCGTCACCTATAAGGTCCTACCATGGATAGCCTGACAATTTTCAGTAGCCACTCACTCACCCAAGAACATATTGCCTTGGGTTTTGAAACCAGGTGGCCACATTTGTTATAACCATGTGAAGAAAGAGGGAGAGAAGAATCGAGAGAGGTTTGTGTGACTTTAGCACATGGAATTTTACTGCTCAAAGGTCTCTTCTATTTACTTTAGCAATAGCTAGATTCAGGAAGGCTTTTTCCCCAGGGCTTGCAACCATATATTAGTTTCCTAATTGGAACTTTGGGTCAGTTTGTTTGTTTACAGTCTCCTAAATAACAAAAAGTTACATCATTCGTGGATCTAGACAAGTTATGAATTATGAATGAGTGGATAAATAATTAAGTAAACAGAATTCAGCCCTACACAGCACATTCTCCTACAACCCCCTTCATTTCTGGTGGCAGCACAGTCTGAATGCTAAAGACAACAAGAGTCAGAGCCAGAGCAACTTAGGTTTGAGTGCAAGTTCACCATGTTTTAACACTGACTTGAATCGTTCACTTAACCTGTGTTTTCCTCAGACAGAATATGCATAGGATAGTAGCACCTATGTCTTGTTTTTGTAAAACTTAAATGTGATAATGCATGTAAAGTACTTAGCACAGTGCCTGGCATATAGCACATATTATGCCTTTTTCCAACGCACACCTTCCTCTTCCAACTTCTCTCATCTCTTTATCGGGCAGGATTGGCTAATTACTCCAATGAACACTTCAATTTCAGAGGCTCCGTGTAACAGAAGTTCACTTCTCACCTATGTAGAGCCATCACAGGGGTAGGGGAGATGCTCTGCTCCACACTGTCAGAGACCCGGGCTCCTCCCACCTTGAGTCTCCATGATCACCTTGGGCAGGGAGCAGCAAGTGACCGCCTATGGGTCAACTCAGCCTGCCACCTATTTTGGTACAGCCCAGGAGCTAAGAAAGGTTGTTACCTGTTTAAATGGCTATACTTTAAATAGTTATTTTAAAGTACATATATAATATCCTTGATTTTGCTTCTTCACCTACAAAGTCTAAAGTACTTGTTATCTTGCCCTTTAAGAAAAAGTCTGTGAGCCCCTTTTCTAGGGCCCTGGAGCAGAAGTCCCTACTGGCTCCTCTGCTTTGGGCCATCAAATGTGGGAAGGGAAGAAATGGACGGTCGTGCAGGAGATTTTCATGGGTCAGCTCAGGAAGTGGCACGCATGATTTCCTCCACATTCCTTTGGCCAGAACTCAGCCAAATGGCCATGCCTAAGTGCAAGGGAGGCTGGGAGACGTGGTCTAGTGCATGCGCAGGAGGAAAAGTCATGGATTTTAGGAAACCCAAGACAGTACTGCCGTACCATCCTAACAATAAAATTCTCTCTGTGCAACCCCATGCCTCCCCTGTCCCTATACTCTCTCCCCTGATCCCATCCTCCTCCTCATCCCTCCTCTCTTTGTTTTTCTCCATGACTTTAACACAACGGGCTTCCTCTTTGATTTAGCCTCTGATAGTGTTCTTACCACTCACACAATAGGCACACCATGGCTGTGCATAGGGGGTATGACTTCCTGGTCCACCTGCAAGACTCAAACTCTGGAATTCTCTTCTTTGACAGCAATTTCTCATTATTGTATCTAACACCTTCTTCCCAAACACCACTGGTCTTTACCTTCATCACAGCCTTCAGTCCCCACGTGTCTCTCTCTGACTCTGTCTCTCTCTGTCTCTCTGCCTTGTTCTCTCACCTGCCAGCCTCAGCCTGGCCCCAATGATCAATTACATCAACTACTCTTGTCCTGACACTCAAGGACCCCACCCAAAGTCTTTCTCCCTGGTTTATGCCTTAATTAAGTATCTCCACATCTGTTCACTATACGTGTTCTCCACTACTATCCCTAAGCTGGTAAACATTGCAAAATACAGTAAAATAGTGAACAGGCTAACTGTTTTCTCTGAATATGCCTACTCTCCACCCGCAGCTGGGTCCCCAGATACTAAACAATTCTTTCATTTCTCTCCAGTTAACGTCCTGCTGCATACCTGGAATTTGCACTTTCCTTGTATCTATATGTCTCCTCCACCTACCACTGTCTTCTTAAACAAAATCACTAAAGATGACTATAATTTATTCATTTATAAGTAAGTTAAACAATTCACTCATTAATTTAACGCATGTTTACTGAGAAACGTTAAGCACCCTGTGATGCTTCTAATCCGATTTTTGGGGCCAGCAACATGAGGGTTTTGTCTTGCTCTTGATTTCAAAATGCTTCTGTGTCTTACCACTCCCTACTCCTTTCTGCTCTGAGGACAAAGAATTCTTCCTTCTTTCTTAGGGTAATACATTTAATCTTTCCTCTTCTTTCTTTCAGATTTTTCTTTTTAAATCTTTGACTTGAAGTTTATATATGATATACCAAGGTGGAGTTTTTGTGGCATTTAGCAAGTAAGGTAAACACCAAAAAAAACCCTCTCAGATTTCTGGATCTATAATTTGGTGTCCAACATTGATGTGGGGGGAAATTCTCTGTCATTATTATTCCAAATTTTACTTCTATTCCTTTCTTTTCTATCTAGGATGTTCATTACATGCATTATACCTTTCACTATTGTTCCACGGTTCTTGGATATTGTTTTGTTTTTCAGTCTTTTTTTTTTAATTTTTTTTGTTTATTGTTTTTGACAGAGAGAGACAGAGAGACAGAGAGAAGGGGGAGGGGCCAGAGCAGTCTCCATAGTTGCATGTAATTAGTTTTCCACATGGTGTAATTCTGTAGGTGATCACAGGGCCAAGCAGGGTGGGAACCGAGCAGGGGGCCTCCTGTATGGGAGGCACACCCCCACAAGCGGGGGGCCTCCCACATGAGAGGTACACCTCGGATGGGAGCCGAACAGGGCGACTCCCACATGGGAAGCTCACCCCAGGAACCGAACTGGGGTGGAAAACACATTCCAGTTCAGCATATGGGTTCGCATGGGCCAGGGCCTGGACTGGGATTCAATCCCTGGACCCCAGGACTGCAATGCAAGCACTCAACCCAGTGAGCCATCCTGGCTTTTCTGTTTTCAGTCTTATTCTCTTTGCTTTTCAGTTTTGGAAATGTCTATTGCCACATCCTCAAGCTCAATGATTCTTTCTTTAGTCATATCCAGTATACTGATGGGCCCATCAAATGTCCTTCATTTCTATTATAGTGTTTTTCATTTCAAATATCTCTTTTTTTAATTCTTTCTTAGAATTTCCAATTCTCTGCTTATATCATCTATCTGTTTTTGCATGTTGCCTTATTTTTCTAGTAATTCCTTTAGTATATTAATCATAGTTGGGTTTTTTTTAATCCCTGGTCTTATCATTACAATAGCCCTACCATATATCTGACTCTGGTTCTGATGTTTATTCGATTTCTTCAAACTGTTTTTTGCTTGTAGTATGACTTGTAATTTTTTGTTGAAAGGTAAACATAGTGCACTCAATTAAAGGAAGTGAGGTAAATAGGTATCTAGTTATGTAGTGGTGTCTTGGGGGAGGGGAGTGTTCTATTGTCCTCTGATTAGGTATCAGCTTTTTAGTGAGCCTGTGAAATGGAAGAAGAGGGTCAAAGGTTCAAATTTCCAGTTGTAAAATAAATAAGTTAGGAAGTTGTATTATACAGCATGGTGATTGTAGCTAATAATACTGTATTGTATATTTAAAATTGCTAGGAGAGTATATCTTAAAAGTTTCATCACAAGAAAAAAAATTGTAACAATGGTGGCAGATGTTAACTAGAGTTATTGTAGTGATTATTTTGCAATAAGTACAAATATTAAATCATTATGTTATACACCTAAAACTAGCTTCAATAAAAATCTGTGTACATTTAGTGTAATTTAGGATAAAAATTTTATCTTAACATGCATTTTCTATGTTTAATTACTTATTTCATGCTCTCTTCTTCTTTTTTTTTTTTTTTGCTTTCTTCTGGATTAGTTAAGCATTTTTATTACTTCTAATTTTTCTTCTTAATTGACTAGCTATACATTTTTAGCTATTCTTTTTGTGATTATCATATATATTACAATACATATTTATGATTAATATTGATTATTAGTTTTACTACTTCTCTAAGAATTCAAAGACCTTAGAATACTCATTCTTTACCTTTAAACTTTTCCCCTTCATGTTATTGCTGTTATGATTTTAGGTCTAAATATATATATATATATTTTTAACTCTATAAAGTATGATATTTAATGTTTTATATAGTCAATATTTATTATATTCACTCACATATTTGCCTTTTGTATTTCTCTTTATACCTTTAGACATTTTCACATTTTTATCTGGTTTAGTATATATTTTCATGCCTATGTCCCGGCCATAAATAATCTGAGACTTGGAGATGAGGTAGGAGATGAAAGTAGGTTTTCATTTCATCTTCATTTTTGAAGGATGTATTCATTGGGCATAGAACTCTAGATAAGTCATTATTATTTTTCAGTACTTTAAATCTGGTATCCATTATTTTTGCTGAAAAGTCAACTGTCAGTTTTATTGCTGCTTCTTACAAAATATTCTCCATTCTCTGACTGCTTTTAAGGTTTGGTTTTTTATAATATCCAGTATTCAGCAGTTTTAATATGATACATCTCTGTGTGCTTGTCTATGTGTTTATCTTGTTTGGGTTCTGAAGTGGTTCTTGCAGGTGTGTCTTCAGTATTGTCGCTGATGCGGCTTTCAAGTCTTGTCCCTTTAAGTGGATTCTCCACCTTGTAAACAGATAATCTGCCTAAAATGTAAATTTGACCATGTCATTACCTTATCCAGGTGTATAAGGCTTCTGAGACCTAACTCCACCTACATTTGCATCCTCATTTCCTTCTCCTTCCTGAATTTAGTCCTTTCCTGAGCCAACAATGAGGTAAAAATGTTAATCCCCTTCCACAAACTTCCAAGCCTCTAAAACTTTGATGTTGCTATTCTCTGTCAGGAATCTCCCTTATCTCTACCCACACATGCACCTTCATCCAGATAACCCGTAACCACCCTTCAAAGTTCATGTTGGACACCAGCTCTTCCAGGCGACTTCCCTGTGGCCCCTGCCTAGACTGCACCTATAAGACCCTGCCCTGAGCTCCACTGTAGCTCTTCCTGTTCCACAGTGTAGTTGCCTATAGGATAATAGCCTTCTTACTGACCACAGTACAGTAAACACTAAGCTATTTGGAAGTTAGAGGCAGAGACTACTTATCTTTTAATGCTTAATCCTGTCACATTGTAAGCAAGTATTTGTGGAATGAGTTGGACAAAATCAAAACAACTAGGCTTCAATGAATAGCTACTTATTCTCAACATTTGCTGAGTCCTTATGGTGTACCAGGCACTGAGCTCAGTACTGTATCCACATTATGACCTTTGACCTTCCACAGTGAACCCCTGCAATGGGTACGATGGTTATCTCCACCTTACAGATGAAGACATTGAGGTTCAGAGAGGCTATACATTTGGTTCAAAATTACACAGATAGTAAATGATGAAGCTAAGTTTCCAACCCAAGCCTGTGTAACTCCAGAACACAAAGGCTTAGTCACAAAAATGTGGACTGACTGACCCTCTCAATTTATCATTTCTGGCAGGAGCACCCTTCCAAGCCGCACCCACAGTTCTCTTGATTGTAACACTAATTACTATGTTGTCACACACAATGCTAGGTCCTGATCACAGTAGCTCTCAATCAACGCTCATCAAATCATTAAAAGGTAAATGAGAAAATCAACCTTTTATTTCTGAGTCATCCCATATCCCTGGGGCCATATAAGCACTAACATAAAGAAATGTTCATTCAAATTCTCAAGATCTAGGTGTGAATTAGACTCTGGGAAACAGAACCTGGGCTATTTTAGGCCACATGGTAGGAAGTTTTACGTGAATTCTTCAGACTGCTGATTGAACATGATTATGCTGCTTCCATAGCTACAAAAAGAGCAAATGTGGACAAAAGCCTCTACACACAAGTCTACTGGGACCTAAAGGAATTAAGGAAGCTTCAGAGGGAGCTGACCTGCAACCAGAGGGCCAAGCGACCCCATGAGGCTGCTGAAGCCCAGGGCAGCATTGTGGGTGCAGTGTGTGCCCTGGCTGGTCTCTCTGAGGGCTTGGGGACTCCCCTGCACTGGGAAGCACCTACACGGCCCATATCTATGGTTCAGCAGAGACACTCCATCATCCTGCAAGTCATTCCTTGACGTCAGCTGCAAAAATGGGGAGGAGGTGAGCATGGGAGGGGCTTATGAAGTCTGTGCTCATCTTCATAAGTTACTCCTTCCGTAGCCCCCACCCCCAGTTCCTTTCTGTTCTAGTCCAGCCTCCCTGGCCTGTGCCTCTGCTCAACCAGAAAAGCAGAAGATGGATGGTACACGTGTAAGGTGACCCGATTTTAACATTGGTAAAGCGGGACACCATTGACCGGGGGGGAGGGGGTTCTTGATTAAAAATTTGGTCTATCTGCCGCCGTTCCCTAGCTTGTCGTGCATTCTTTCCAAAAATTGGGACATTTTTAAAACGCTGCGAAACGCGGGACAAATTGTTAAAAATCGGGACTGTCCCGCCAAAAGCGGGACGTCTGGTCACCCTATACAGGTGGGACTTGCTGCTTGTGGATGAGTCATGCAGCCTCTTCCCACCACGTGTGAACGTAAGAGTGCTTCATACACGGAGAGACACTACGCAAATAAAGAACATCACTATAGTGCGTGCTATCATTTGAGGGGTAAACGTGAAACTAAGAAATGACTCATGTCTGCCTGGAACGAGGACAAAATGAACCATGCCAGTTAGCCCTGTTAATTTCACTAAGGTTAAAAGAAAAGAAAAAATGAGACTGAACCGAGAGAAAATTGGAACAAAAATGGGTTTGGGAGGTTAGGAGGATGGTGTTTTGGTTTTCCTTTGTTGGAGGGAGTTAATGCATGATGACACCTACTATTTGTACAACAGGCTGTATTTTTTAGCACTTTAGCATATCCCTTATCTGATTGGATCTTGACAGTAAGCATCTGAAGAGGATACCACATAGTACTTTTGTCTGAACGAGGGCACAGCTACCTCGCCCACAGTGAGGCTGGAACCCAAGACTCGCTCTTCTGGTTCCAAATTGTAACAGTGGAAAATCATCATGATCTAAAATCTCCCACTGTACTTGCAATATGACTTCATAATTGCATCAGTTTTCCTTCCACTATGTACCCCTTAGACAAAAGCGGTAGTGGGGTGCATGCAGTCAGTGGGGTGCAGGCTTCAGGGGTTATTGCCATTGGCTTGGAGTTCTTGTGGAAAGTCGCATAGAATCATTCCTGGAATCAAGGAATTGCACGTAGGTGCATGCAGTGCCCTGAACTGCAGACTTACTTTCTTCCTTTCTTTTATTGTTTGACAGAGGGAGGGAGAGAGGGAGAGAGAGAGAGAAGGGGGAAGAGCAGTCTCCAGAGCTGTATGTCATCAGTGTGGACATACTTTCATTCCATAGGTGGATGGGGGCCATGCAAGGTGGCACCGAACAGGGGGGCTCCCACGTGGGAAACACGCCCCAGTTCAGCATATGGGTCGCACGGGCCTGGCCGGGACTCGATCCTCAGACCCCTCTGCTGGAAGGCAAGCACTGAACCAGGTGAGCCATCCGGAATCCCCTGAACTGCAGACTTTCCACAGAGACAAATGCTGCCCCACAATTCAGGCTGACCCATCGTGGGGGAGCAGATTTGTTAAATGTGTGTCAGGCATTGTGCCCGCATCACTGGGAACAGAGTAGACGTTCACTGCGAGCTCCTTGCCCCCCAGAGCCTGAAATCTAGAAGAAATACGCACACACACAACAGTGCGTGGTGCCGGCTCTTCTAGAAACAGCGCTTCAGAGAAAGGAGAGACCGGTGGGTGAGAGCAAGGACGGCTGCGGAAGCTGCAGGAGGGAGGTGTCATTTAAAGCGAGCCCGGTGTAGACCAGGCATCGAGCAGGCTGAGGGCGGAGGCACATGTTCTCCAGCGTGGGGACCGCGTGAGTACAGCCTAGAGGCAGGTTTGTGTGTGAGATGGTGAGGCCACCGGCTCGGATGGGACAGGAGGGCCCCTATTGGGAAGGAGGAGCACGGAAGGTCAGGGCAAACCAGAGGCAGGAATGGTGGGAGGAGGGTTAGTGTCGGTGATGGCTTAGCAGGGACACCACCCCTCTGTGCTCCGTGGATGGTGCTGACCAGGATGATCCGCAGTGCTGACCGCCCACACTCAGTGTGGTTGTGATTTTTTAAAGGGGTGGAGTGGGGTGGTTAGGCATGAGCTGGGCCGAGGGGTGGTGGTGTAGGTTTCTAACTGAGCACACTGCCCTATGGGAAAAGATGTTTCTCACAAGCTTAACCGCCCCCTTGTCTTTGCAGGTTGGTACCTGACAGTGATCTTGCCTTGTGAGCTCTCCCATTTTCTCTCCCCTTTCCCTCTGGGTGCATACTTTTTCTTCTCATGGTGGATTTTGTATTTTTAGCCCAGGCAGTTGCTGTGGCAACCACTAGAGCTGAACATTTTGTTTCCCAAGAACAAATGCATGGTTAAATATTCAAGCAATTTTCCGTTGTTCAAAGGAACTGAGATTTCACAAGCGTATTATTCAGACCCTATGAGAGAAATTGGATTTTCTCTCCTTTATTTGAAGGGTTCCCACCGTGTTCACACTTTTCCAGGGTTGGGATAGAGGTCAAGATTAATGTTTACATCAAACGGGGTTATCTTTTTCAGAAAGGATAAAGAACCATTTTATTGTTTTACTTGCCCCACAGTTTTTTGGAAGACTTAACCATGAGTAGTCCAGACAACAAAGATGGGTGCTCATTTCCTCCTCCTGGGGAAGAGAAGATGCGTGAAGAGATGTTCTTCTCCAGGCTTTCAATACAGAGAAGCCATCCTGCCCGTGTCTCACTTACCCCCAGACAGCGCTGGCACCAAAATGTGGCTTTTGTTAAATCTTTTGACCTTTCCGCTACATGACAGAAACTGTAGAAATTGCATTACTATGTCTGAGTATCTTATTTCTTTTTCCCTCAAGGATATTGCATATACATATTCTATCTAGACCGTGGACTGCAAGCATGTCTCTATTTTAGTATCTGAGGTTCTGAAGCTTATCTTAGCCTCCAGATTCCTTTCAAGTACTGGTGTGTGTACTTGATAAGGCGTTCTCAACCTTGGGCCCATGACCTTGGATGGAAACATTACATCATTAGTTTTGCTAACATCTGAGATTTATTACTTTGTTTCACTGTGATGGTAGGAAATAAACCACGTATCACCACTAGAAACTCCCACCACATTAAAGAATTACATTAAAATGTTGTGCATACACATTACTACTTTGAAATTAAGGTCACTAATAGATGTGCAGTACAGCCCACACAAACTTGTTGCTTCTTAAGTTAATAAGTTAACACACACACACACACACACATATATATATTCACTCATGTCACAATTTGATTTTTAGTATTTTGAGAACTGTATTTGAATTGCTCTCTTTGTCATGGATTGTATTTTATGCCATTAAAAACATTCTGAAAAGAAGGTCTGACGGTTTTCCAGACTGCCAAAGGGGTTCAGGGCGTACAAAAATCTAACAACTTCTAATCTACATGTTTGTACTCTAGTGTTAGTGTCTCTGTTATCTATGACAAGCTGTGTCTTAAGGAAGCAATTTTTGACCCAGGTCTTTCATTCTATTTATTAAGATCACTTAAACACTGAGTCATGGTTCTCTGTAGCAGGATTGGGAGCTGTTGAAGAAGTCCGGGCCTTCTGAGAGCAGGCGATCTTTCTGAAGAAGCTATTGGTGCTGATTCACCACCTTGGACTGTCCCCGCACTCTGCTTATCACCTTTGGAAGACAGTCTGTGTAACTGATGACTTAGAAGCAGCCCTACAGAACGAAGTCTCAGTCAGGGTAGAGTCAGCAGTCAGAAACCATTGTGGGTATTTCAAGTAGGAAGAGATTTAATATAGGGCAGAGGTCCCCCACCTTTTTGGCACGAGGGACTGGTTTCATGGAAGACAATTTTTCCATAGACTGGGGGTGGGGGAGGGGGGTAGTTTCAGGATAATTTAAGCACATTACATTTATTGTATACTTTGTTTCTGTTATTATTGCATTGCAATTATTATCACTGATAGGGTTTTGTTTTTTTTTGTTGTTTTTTTTTAAGATTTATTTTATTGTTTTTGACAGAAGAGACAGAGACAGAGTGAAGGGGGAGGGCCCAAAGCAGTCTCCACAGTTGTACACCATCAGTTTTCCACATAGTTTCATTCCACAGGTGAATGAGGGGCTGCGCAGGATAGGAATCAGGCTGGGGGCCTCCCACATTAGAAGCTCATCCCAGTTCAGCACATGGGTCCACATGGGATGAGGGCCGGCCTCGATCCTTGGACCCCAGGGCTGCAAAGTGAGCACTTAACCCACTGAGCCATCCCAGCTTCCCTCACTGATAGGGTTTTGTTTTGTTTTGTTTTTTTTGTTTTTCTTTACAGAGAGAGAGAGACAGAGAGAAGGGGGAGGGCCCAGAGCAGTCACCGTAGTTGACAGTATTAGTTTCCCATATCATTTCACTCCACAGGTGGGCATAGGTCTGGGCCAGGAGCCTCCCACATAGGTCCTGGCAAGAACTGAACTGGGGGCACACACCAGTTCAACGTGTGGGTCTGCCAGGGTTGGGGCCAGGGTTTGATCCTCAGGCTCCAGGGCTGCAAAGACAGTGCTTAACCTGCTGAGCCATCCCAGCTTCCCGCTGATAGGGTTTTGATATAAGTCTGAAAGCAATTGGTTTATTATGGTCACTGTGCAGTCAAACCTCTCTGCTAATGTTAATCTGTAATTACAGCCACTCTTCAGCACTATAATCACCATCTCAGCTCCACCTCAGATCATCAGGCATTAGATGCTCATAAGGAGCGTGCAACCCAGATCCCTCACATGTGCAGTTCACAATAGGGTCCACACTCCTATGAGAATCTAATGCCACCATCGATCTGATAGGAGACAGAGCTCAGGTGGTCACATGAGTGATTGGGAGCGGCTGTAAATACAGATGAAACTTCGCTCACTCACCTTCTGCTATTTGACCTGGTTCTTAACAGGCCACAAACCAGTACGTTCTATGGTCTAGGGGTTGGAGACCTCTGATATAGGGAACTAGGGGCTGATGTTGGAAAAGCAAAGATCAGGGAAAGCAACTACTGGTTTTCCAGAGATCAGGAAGCTTAAGGAACTGCATGAAAGCACCACAGATGGTCTTAGCTGCTGCAACACCAAGGGACATGATGCAAAGGATACCTGGAAGGTGCCAATGTCACACGTACTTTTTCTTTTTTTTTTATATCTTTTTATATTTATAGAGAGTAATTATTTTATCTTCAGTGCATATTTATTTTTATTTTACTTTTGACAGATAGAGAGAGAGACAGAGACAGAGACAGCTAGAGAACCGAACTGTGGGAACTCCCCAGTTCAGCATGTGGGTCCTGCCTGGGCCGGAGCCGGGATTCGATCCTCGGTCC